>CM038469.1:6727327-7034404 GCA_021464415.1 Lonicera japonica | reverse complement strand
TTTTTTTTGGTTCGTTCTTAAAATCTTAAACCGTTAAATTCACGCTAAGAATTTTTAATCAATTGTTTACTTGTTAGGCCGACAAAAACAACATAAAAGATGGACTAGTACCGTCTACGGTCTATTTATCCAATCATATGAAATATAAGTAAAACATCCCATTATTCTATATATTGTTTTTTCAACTGCCACTCTGTCTCTCTTTATTTCTCTCTCTATATATATCCCTTTGAAAAAATCTTTACTCTTGAGGTCCCATGTTCTCTCTTCCTTCAATTATTTAGTTAGTGGTTATACAATACATTTAAAACTATTAATTATTAATCATTATGTTTTACCGCTTTTCATAAAAGCACCAGATTCATATGTTTAAAAAAATTGTCCTTCAAAGGGTTGCATGTGTTCACGAATTTGAAAGAATTTAGAAGGGTTCTAGTCCACGGTTAGTCATAAAACCTGAAGAAGAATTTTTATTTATATATATAGAGTGCATTTTAAGTAAGAATCTTAACTTAAAGACCTTATTTACGAATCGGGCCATTTAGTACGTTTCTTGATGAAATTTTTTTGATGAAATTTGGAGGGGATGCTCTTCATTATGTGTAGAATATCTCCACAAAATTTCATAAAAATATTCATCTGGAAAGTGGGTTAATTATGAGGAGAGGGGTTGGCCCAGTGGTAGGCAATTTCTACCCTTACCTTGAGGTCAAGGGTTCGACTCATGGGGTAGGAGGGGAGGGTTTTTCTTTATTTGTAGGATTAAGGGAGAGACTTAAGGGGGTGTATTCAATTCAGATTTTAACTGATTTTAACTGACTTTTTTAAATTCGTGGATTTTGTTAAGTTTATGGATTGTTTTAAATCCTTATAGAATATGACAGATTTTAATGCATGGATTTTTTTGAATTTCTGCAGATTTTTAGAAGTTCATGGATTTCTACAGATTTTAATAAATTCATCAAAAAAATAAAAATCAAAAGACAAAAGACAAACAATAAAATAAATTCATCTACAGTTAAAAGTAATATTAAAAAAATGTAAAATACAATTAACGAAAAAAATTATAAAAAATTCATACTGCACCCCACAAAATTAGACTTCTCACTCCACTAGTATTTTTTAATGAAATTGACATGAATTATTTTTTGAAATTTGAACGATAATTAGTGGTCTAACCATTTGAAATTATGTTAATGCGTGATAACTACATTAGTAAAAGAAAGAATAAATACTTTATAGGGACGAAGAAAAAATTATAATGCGTTTATCACATAATAAGAAATTTGGATTTTGAGAGAGAGAGAGAGAGGGGGAGGGGAGGGGGGACGGGGAGAGAGAGAGAGAGAGGAATGTTGAGTAAAGTTCTTAAAGGAATTAGAAATCCATCTGAAATCTCTGGGTAAGTGAGAAGATTTTAAGATGGATTTTTATGTATAAAAAAGGCTTTACAATCTACCACTAATTAAAATCCTACTAAGTCATTAGACTTTTGAATACCATAAGATTTTGCTGGATTTTTTAAAATCTTAATTGAATACATCAAGATTTTAAAAGACTTTTTAAAATCTCAATTGAATACATCATAATTTTAATAGACTTTTTCAAATCTCATTTGAATACCCATGAACTTTAAAATCCATAAAAATCCTATAAATTCTAAATCCAATACACCTCCTTTAGACCTCCCTTAATTTGAAAAAAAAAAAGTGGGTTAACTATAGGATTGAAAAAATATTATATTTTATATATCTATTTCGGGATGAGTATTTTTCAATCTTATAGTTAACCCACTTTCCGGTTGAAGTTTTTGATGAAATTTGGGGAGATATTCTGCACATGATGAAGAACATCTCCACCAAATTTCATCAAAATTTCGTCGAGAAGTGTGCCAAATGGCCCGGTCTGTAAATAAAATTCTTAAGTTAAGGTCCTTACTTGAAATTTGCCCCATATATGTATGATGGTGTCAAAATCTAGAGATAGATAATTAACCAATCAATAAGCGAATATCGGTGAATAAAAAATAAATGCGGCGCAATAATGAACACATGACTTTTTTTTTTAGGTAGGTTCCCCTGGTAGCGCTTATGCAATTCCAGTGGTACGTCCTCCTTTTGTGTGTACTTGTGTTATATTAGCTCAAAGGCAATCAATTTGGATGATAATACAAGCTACCAACTTCTCTCTCTCTATAGTTTCCTTAATTCTATTTATAAATATAGAATTAAGATTACAAATATTTTAACAGAATAAATAATAAATTGTGTAGGAGAGAGAGTGTATAAGGGTTGTTGATATTTTTTGGAGTATGAAAATAGAGAGTATAAGACCCTTCTATTTTTAGGGGGTATGAAAAGAGAGAGTATATGACTCCTCTATTTCTTCCCGAATTGGCTTGTATTTATATTGCCAATGGCTTTATATCTCTTGGAAGAGATAGATGGATCTTAAGAGAGAAATAATATATGTTTTTGTTGTGTGTTGAATGAATGAATGGTGGGAGGTATTTATACATAAATGGAGAATGGCAATAAAGGTAAATTTGATAAAAATGAAGGGCAAAAGGCAATTTTTTGTAGAATTAGGTGAGATAATTATTTAAAGGAAAGTATGGAATATAATGGAGTGGGATAATTATTTAAAGGAAAGTGTGGAATATAATGGAGTGGGATAATTATTTAAAGGAAAGTGTGGAATATAATGGAGTATGATATTTATTTAAAGAAAAGTGTGGAATATAATGGAGTGGGATAATTATTTAAAGAAAAGTGTAGAATAAAAAAGAAAGTGGAGAATATTATTTTTGTAGGCCAATGGTAAAATTATTTTTTACTTTTGTAATCCAATGGTAAATTAATATTTACCCTATCAATATATATATATATATATATGTATGTGTCTGTGTGTTGTGTGCATCATTCTTCAAAAATAATTATGAACTTTTTTGATGCAGAGCCTCTATTCACTCGATTTTGACAAATGAACATTATTGTTTTTTAAGATTTTTCATAATTTTAATACTTTATATATCCTATATTTTTTGCTAATATATCCATCAAAAAAAAAAAGTTGCACATCGCCCGCTTGTGTTTCATAAAAAATACCAAAACCACATAATCAAAACGAATAAATGCTTGAAATTTATTTACTAAAACTTTAGTCAGAATAATCAGGTTGCACAAAGTTGCAGAAACTGAAATAAATTTATTTTAACATTATACCCTATTGAAAGAGAGGAGAGTAAATGGCAAACGTTCAAGCTCGAGACAATTTTTTATACAGTAAAAGAAGCAGAGGGGTCAAAATACATATATAGCATATATAAGATGTACACTACTAGCAGGTCTTTATTTCACAGGGATTACTAACGTTACCTTTTTTCTTCAACAGAGAAACTTCATGCGACTTGGAGCTCAAGTTCAAGACCTAGTTACATAGTTAAGATCCTAATTACGGTGTTTTCAGTAAATAAAAGTGTATTTAATTGAACAATTAATATGGTTTAAATTCCTCAAATTAGGCCTTAATTTGTTCAGCACTTCGTTTTGCTTGTACTGTGGTGATTGGGTTCATAAGTTTGATTTTGAAGCCGACGAACCTAGATACAACTCAAATCACGACGTTACACATATGTTATAAATTCTTTGAAAGAACATAAATGGAAAGAATCTAGTGAGATATATAAGTCTTGAATTTATGGTGTTACATATATCCAATGTTACAACATTAATAACACTGTAGAGAGTTGATTTTAAGTACAGTAGTAAATATGTGATACAGCCAACAATTACAACCAGTGAGAAATTTCTTAGATAAACAAATGGAAGAATGCCAAGGATAAAAATAGAGTGGTCAGTAGAGTAACCAAGGATATCTGAAGCCCCAAACTTGAATTTGGTAAATACGGAAAGACATTAAGAGGCGGCATTACGCAATCATCACCGTTGAAATAGACCCTTCGAGGAAAAGCCCAGCCCCCTTCAAAAGTGAAAATCGGTTTATCTTTTCGAAAGAGTAGTTCTGACTGTACAAAGCCTGAAGGCCCAGCTTGCATGAGCAAGTCATTGTAGAATTTAATACCATGTAGGAAAGCAGTATCATCTGTTTAGTAGGGGAAATAGAAATGTTAAACTTCTGTATATCCAAAATGTTATCTATGACTATAAATATAACTTATACACAATAGTTAAATTTTAAAATCTAACTTACTTATAGATTCATAATGATTTAATGGTTTGTACCCAAAACTGAATATCTGAGTGAGATTCTTGAAGTTTGGGTGTTGGATAACCATATTCCACTGCGTGTAGTTCATTCTGTAATTGAAGTTAGTCAGAGTCACCTTAACACGCCAGTGTTCTTGGTAGTTACGCATAATGTGCCAGTGAATTCGAACTGGGCACATATGACTTGTGCAGCGGACCAAGGGAGCATAATTGTTCTCAGTAGTTTCTGGAACAATTGAAGCTGAGTAAGGCAAGTTCGGGCTGCAAAAATGTAGTAAAACAAGTGGAAAAAAGGAAAATTAGCTGTAAGAAGACAACAAGAGAAGGGTCTTTTAGAACATGAACAAATAATAAATAAAACGTACTCTACACAGCTCCCAAGGTTAGTACGGTTGTCTTGGCACCCACACGCGCACCTTAAGCATGGTACAATATTTTTGTTGTAAAATGCAGATAATGAGACACAGCACGTTGGTGTTCTTTGTGCTAGGAATTGGGAATATGTGCATGTAACGGCCCATGTCACTGCCATAAGAGAAACAACAAGATCAAAAACATTAATTTTTCCAAGGAACAGCCAACTAACAATATCTTTAAATGCAAACATAACCACGTTTGCTGCACTAGAGTCGATAAACATTCTTTTAAAAAGAACAAAAAAAATCAAGAAGGCATATATAAACATGTAAACTATCAATTTTGGCTAAGCTATACTTACGCATAGCTTGTGTCACTCTCCTTCCATCTGGGCTAGAATACCTAGTGGGTTGAACCTTTTTTGCTGGTCCACACGTATAGCCAGGCCCAGGTGTATTTAGCCTGAAATCTTTGGGCAATCTGACTGTCTTGTTAGTGGTCCCATCAGCACCGATAAAAAGCTGGAACGAGCTCACCGAATTTTTAGGGTCTTGAAGCAAGGAACTAAGGACTCCACCCTTGCAGCAATTTGCTGTCCGGAGGTTGTAAGGAGCTCCTGGTAGCAAATCGATTATTGTTGGATTCTTCAGGCAACAATGGGGGATAAACTCCCCCTTGAAGTTTGAGCAATCTCCTTGCTCAGTGGTTTGACCTCCCATCACATTCCATATTACCTCATTTTTTGCCCAGGTCCATCCCAATTCCCAGCCTGGTTCTTGAATGTGACGGTATTGTTGATTATTAAACAATGTAACAATTGCCTGTCCAATTTCATTAAAGCGGCTTATTAGAAACATATACTAATTTAGCTAATAGGATTAGGAAGGATTGAGTATGGGGAATTAACACAAAATATTGCTTAGTTTGAGAATTAGTTTATTATAATGTTACCATTTTTTTTAAACTTACCACATAACCGCTTGTTGTCCAAGATTGTATATCCCAATTAATGATAATATTGCCATATGGGTCCAGTGGATCGTAGGCTTCTGAAATACAATCCGCAAACAAAGGTTAAAAGCTTTCTTGTAATCACTAATATGCAATTGCAATTGAAGCTCATTATGAATGAGAAAGAGAAAATCAACGGAAATAAAATTATGGCAACTCTATATTACTTTCCGAATGCAAGGTCCGCATAGAATCATATGAAACCACGTACTGATCGACCCATAACCTAGAGTTTGCCAAGCAACTTTAAATCACTACGCCACTAGCAGGTCAAATGTCAACATAAAATGCTAATTTAAACAAGATATAGAAATTAATGGCAATGTGAAATTATTTAATGCAAGTTTGCAGACTAAATTTTTTGTTTCAGAAAACCTGTGAATTGAGGAGCGAAAAAGTCACCATCATTTTATTTATAAAATGCAAGTTTTGTATAGAGCCTTTGTTTTACTTCAGTAAAAACCCAGTTGAAAAGGCCGCTACAGCAAAAGCTTAATCTCAAGATAAACTATAGATAGGGCCGGCCTTGAGTTTCGAGGTACCCCTAGTCCAAAAAAAATTATGAAGTCTTTTTATATATTTGTAAATTCAGGCGATATAAGTAAACTAACAAACTCGCAACCCAAAAAAACCATATAACAATGATATGTGAAGAATTACAAAAGAGTAATTAAATATCTTAATCATATATAATTTAATTAATTGAAGTACAAATAGAGAGAACCAAAGATAAGAGAAAAAAAATCAAAGAAAGAGTTTTACGTTGAATACAGAAAGATGCTTTGAAGAAGGGAAAAGCTTCTTTCAAAAAAAAAGACAAGGAGGAAGAGTAACACTACACCAAAACTCGCTAACTGGCACGGTTCTACTCCGTGCTTGACCACCTTTGGCACGGTCCCGAGCCGTGCCAAATACGGCAGTACCAATTTATTTAGCACGGCTTCACACCGTGCTTAATTCGTACATTTTCTTGGTCAAAGGGTACCAATTTCATAAAATTTGATACTAATATAGCACGGATGCTTACTGTGCCAATGTTATGACACGTGTCATTTCAATGACTTTCCACGTGTCATCATACAAAGATATTATGATATCATTGGTGGCATTGCATAGGCAACCTTTTGGAACGGTTTTGGCACATTGTTGGCACGGTGATAAACCGTCCCAAATCATATAAATTTAATAAAAAAAAATTATTTGCACAATTCACCTAAATTTTACATGCAGCAGAACAAAATAAATGAATCCACAAAATTGAAAAATAACCATTATTCCACGTACAAATGAATGTATGCTTTTGTAATAAGAATGCTAATTCACCAACCTACGAAGTTTTATTATCACGAAGTCTAAATATGGTACCCAAAGTTATTCACAATTAATATTTGATCACAAAGTTTGAATACACAATAGACTACTTTCGTTGTCTTTCAAATATTCTTTTCCACCTTACGAAGTTGTAACCACCAAAATGCTCGACTCCTCTTTGCAACCTGGGTATTCATAAGAAAACAAAAAATTATTAGAGGGGGTCACAAAATACAACTCCAAAACGGAAAATTATAAAAGCTAACGAAAAACTAAGGGAGTTGGACGAGCATATAATTAAACACATAACACAATAATTTTTCTTTTAGGTGCAAAAGTTGGATACTAAATAAAGATTTTAATAATACGAGGCAGCTAATTCATATGCACCAAACAAATTAACTACTGCAAAATTCAAATAGTAGGCTAAGCACATGGTACCCAAAAGTAACATATATGATATGACGCCAATTGATTACCATTAGTGTCTTATTCCATAGCAATCCTACAAACTTTCCAATAACAACTTTTAGGAATTAATCCTCACAACATACGTCATGTTAGGAGACAAGGAAGTCACAAGATGGAATAAATTGTATTCTTGACCACTAATTTGTTGAAATTAGTGTTCTCTTAAAAAGTATCAAAGTAATTTAAATTGTCCTAAATATTAAAGCAAAGAGTTGAAAGAGGTTCAAAAGTGCGTGTGTTTACATACTAAGTCATGAAACTTACAAAGGCTATTTAGATAGTGAATCATGTACAATTAATTACATTATGGTACTGATAGGAAAAGAAACCAGTGGCTTACTTTCGATTACGGGGAAAAATTTGTTCCTGGGGACCTTATATTTGTATTTCGGATCTGATAAGAAAAATAGAAAAAAAAAAAGAGTTAGAACATTTCAAATTAACAAATAAGATGCCAAAATAAATAGGTCCCTAAAAATTATGAGTTCATCCAACTTGATCTTTCAAAATACAAAACAACTACTTTATGTGATATTCTGCTTCAACATTAAATCAACATTCACGAAATAATTAACAACTTAATAAATATTATTGACCAAAAGATGCTAATGTCATTTTTAAGTTTTAATATTTCTAATATTTCGTAGACAAATTATATGTTTTGCAAATTTACCTCTACAGAAACTAATGAAGATATTAATGGATCTTGTACTCAGAGGTCAAGGATGACTCCACCATTCTCTGCCTGTGTTACAAGTACATGAAGCAAACACCTAATCTGGTTTAAGCATGAATGTTCAATTGAAGAAACTAGACTAGTTAAAAATACAAATTCACCTTGTTAAACATTGAATATCAATCAATATCTAATTTAATTGAAATCTAAAATATCATGTCACCACTAGACAAGCATGTCAAATTGTCAAAACTAAGTTCACAATGGGAGATCTAGTTCTTTAACGAAATGTAATGAGATTGACGAAGCTAACCAATCAAAGACAAAGAAAGAAACACACAAACACACACAAAATAGGGAAAAGAAAAAAAAAGAAACTAATATGACCAAACACTAGCAGTTCTAGTTTATTTAGCTATCAAAGGTCTTTAGTATTTGGTGTAAAAAACCTCATATTAGCATTCTGTACTTTGGTGCTTTATGAGCTTTAGAGGAACTGTAAAGAAGGAACGAAAAATTAAAGGACTATAAAACCCATAAAGACAAAATAAGGATGGTCAATCAATAATAAATATAAAATATTTTCTTCCCTTTTTCCCTTTTTCAAAAGGTAGTTAGAATTTATTTTCTTATCTAAGTTAAAAGAATCTCAAACAATATAATCAAGCATTTGAAGATAATATACATGCAGGAGAGCAAAACGAAGGGCCATGCAAAAGCTAAAACATATCAAGCAAGCATATGAAAATTATAGAACTAAGGAACTCAATTCAACTTTATATTTTGAAAGAGTTCTAGTGTCCATATGTAATATTGATGCCTTTAGACAAAAAAAAATGTATTAAAATGAATCATTGAGGACTTTCGAAGACATTCACAGTAACACACGATTTCAATAATTTGATAAACATTAGTTAACGTTGATTAAAACTATGAACCTAAAATCTAACTCAGGTAGAATGTCAAGTGTGTAAAATTATGTAGTCTGCAGTGTGAAGATCTTAAGAATTCAAGATATTCAATGAACTTCCATTGCAGTAGCATTTGCAATTTGTAATACACAATTGTTCTTGTGAAATTTATATTCATCATATATAAGGAATGTCTACTTCAAACGTATCCAACTACTTGAGCCTAAGACTCATTAGTTTTGTGGCATACAAGTATCAATAATGCATAATGCATTCACTTAACAAGAAATAAATATGACTGGCAAAGAATATATAATCCTATAATTGATATACAATTCACAATATCTCCTCACATATTATTGACTAAAGAGAAATCAAAACAAAACAGTAAAGGCAACTATGAAACAATTGGTCTTCAAACATATAGAGAATTGATCAATGCAAAACCAAAAATACCATCAAAAGTTAAACTGAAAACAATCAGAACAATAAATTAGTTTTAAGATAGGAGCTGAGTAATTACAGTATTAATATTGCTAAGGAAATCCAAGTTTCAGCTACTATTTACCAACAATGGAGTCATAACACCTACCTAAACAAATGAAACTAAACCTAATAATCTAATATAACAGAACAAATACACATGTGGTTAAATGTACCAACTAAATCCTAAAAAATCAGAGATAGTAGAACTAACCTAACTGAGCCGAATATGTGAGAGCCGCTGGTCGTCGCAGGAGAGGATAGTGTAGTGGAAGCCCTAAATCAAACCAATCGAAAGCTGCAATGGAAGCACAAAATTGAACCAACAAATATATAAGAAACTAATTGAAAAGAAAAAAATCCCTAAGCTATCAACAATATACGATTGAGAAACAAATAGAAAAATAAAAAACCCCAAATCAAACCCTAGAATCTTACCTTAGATGGAAATGAGACAGAGTTGGATTCGTTAGAGTAGGGGTTGCGAGTGGGTGGTGATGGGTTGTGCCGGTGGGAGGAAGCCGACGGAGAGGAAAGAGTCGAGAGCAAGAAGGAGAGAGAGAAGGGTACAAAAATGACCATAGCCCTATTAAATCACGCACGCATAGATCTGTACTCTGTCTATCCAACCGAAAATCAAACTCTAATCACGCACGCATATGAAAACCCCACTAGGTGTTCGTGTATATATGTATGTATATATATATAAGGCAGATCTGTACTCTGTAGGTGCATATAAGGAATTAGGAGAAGAGAGAGAGATGTTACTAGCCAGTGGTGGAGTGGTCGATGGTACCGTGGACGGTGGATCCATGGTGCAAAGAGGGGAGAGTGAAGATTAGAGAGGGGAGAGCAAGATGAGAGAGGGGAGAGTGAAGACGAAGATGAAGATGAGAGAAAGAGGGGCGGCTGTGCTTACTGCTTAGAAAGTTAGAACATGAGAGGCATGGGTTACTATGTTTAGGTTAGACAAAAATATAAAATAAGTACACATATTTAAAAATATATATAAATATATATAAATATTTCGATTCGGTTCGGGTTTTAGATAACATTTTTGAGTTGGACTGAATAGTGATGGTCCATGAAATTTTGGATTGGACTGAATCGTTGTATTTACAAAACTCAAAAAAAAATCATATATTTCAGTTCAGTCCGAGTCAGTTTGTGCACATCCTTAGTTCAATCTACTAATTTATGATAAAAAATAATAAATTATATTATCAATATATAATGCCAATGCGTTTGAGGTTAAGAAAAGATCTATTATAGGAATGTTGGCTAGAGATTTCTTGTAAAATTATTTCATATATTTTTAAAGAAAAGTCGGAACACTTTCTGATCATCTCACCCATTTTTATGTTTAATTTTTTTATGAAATTTGGTGTAAGGATACTCGTCTGGCCATGGGTTTAAGGTCAGGGATGGCTTAAGAAAAGTTGGAACATTTTATGATTAGCTATATATATACATCTTTTTGTAGCATAACTTTATATATATATATATATATATATTTAAGGTTAGGGATGGCAATGGGTTGGGTCTGGCCAAATTTTACCTGTCTAGATATATACCGCCATACTGGATTACTTAGTAGTACACTTGAAACTAAACCCTCCTCAACCCAATGCAATAATAAGGCATTTTAAAGATACTAAAAAGAAAAAAAAAATACCATCTTTGGTACATAATATATATATAGCTAATCAGTATAAGTCTATTTTTGTAAGTAATTTTACATGTTATTTAATATAGGTCAAAAAATAATATAATGAGTGTTTAATATTATGCATGTTATCCACTTTTAGGTTATAAATATCGATTATTGTTGTACGTAACGTTTTTTTTTTGCCAAATTAGTAAAATACAATTTTGTAATTTTAACTATCTACTAAACTGTAATTGACATATTTTCTTAGTGCTCAAATCCTAACAATACCAGATGTTTGTGTATTGTTAGACATGTTAACCATTCTTAAGTTTATAAGTTCAATATTAGTTGTAAGTAATTATACGTGTGTAATAAGTTCAATACTAGTGACACGCTCTACATACGTGTAATACGATTTTTAATAATTACTTACATTAAAAAGATGCATTTGATCTAGTGGTAAATGAATGTGTTATTTATATCCCTCAATTAACATCATTTTGTAGTAATTTCCAGCAGTAGAGTAATATTATAGATTATAACAAAGAGTACACTGTGTTCTGGTACCAAGATTATAATTATGTATTTAAACGCTAAAAGATAGAAAATTACTTTATTTTAGTTACATCGGTGACTTGAACTTCTGACCCTTTGCCTTTCCCTCTTAATCCCTATGTGACTAAGTACTGTTATTTTGCTATAAATTAAAGCTACGTGCAACATAGAATTGCTTTAGTTATCAATTTCAATTATATATATAAGCTAAAAAGTGATCGTGTTGTGGTATAACTAGTTTTAAATTTAATTTTTGTATAATAATTAGTATTATAAATTAACTATTAAGAAAGTGATTGTTACAAATTTTAAAAATATCCATCACATACTTCGTTCCTTTTAAAAAAATAATAGTATAATCATTAAGTTATTGAATATTAATTATCAAAAAGTTTAACTCTACAAGTTTTCAAAATAAATTTAGTAATTTTTTTAAAAATATATAAATAATAAAATTTATAAGATTATACTTCATAAGAGTCAAAATGGGAGTCAATGATTAGAGTATCTCCAATGGTCTAACCAAAACAGTAATTATAATCAATTTTAACAATGTTAGCAAAAGATCCTACCCCAATGGCATAATCAAATTTTAACCAATAATCAAATATTCTCCCTTTATAATCAAAGTTAACAACCTTTTTCAATACTCAAAATGGGGGACCTACTAATTCTTTTGGGTAAAAGATGATCTTTTCAAATTTAAATAATCTTTCTCTCATTTTTTTTATCAAAAATTTTAAATTGATTAATTTGTAACCAATCAATATAATGAGCCCCACAAATTTGGTTATTAAACAAAAATAACTATTGGAGTGCTCTACATTGTTAACTTTAACAATTTATTAAATTAATAACCAAAGCCATTTTAATTATTCAGATTTGCTTATGCTATTGGGGATGCTCTTACATGTAACTTTTATTCAATTTTTTTTAAAAAAATTCATAAATGTAAAAAAAAAAAAAAAAAAAAACATATTTCATTATGATTTTTCCTTTAAAAAAAAAGTTGGACCAAATTTAACTTTTTTTCAAAAAAGTTTGGGAAATTATGGGTGGGAAGCTTAAAATTATTCAAACTTTTCTTTTCAAGTGGGCGGGAAATTTGGTCAAAGGGCCAAAATGAAGAGATGAAGATCGGTACGGTTTTGCCACTGTCATGAGCAGTACCAAATAAGTCAGGGCCTTAAACCGTGCCAAACACGTGTCAAGACTTACCAAAATTTGGCACGGCTTATGACCGTGCCAAATGGTCGTGCTAGTTAGCGAAAAATGGTGTAGTGTAAGAGTAAGAAGGAATTAACTATAACTAGTAAAACAAAGCTAATAAATTATTGATATTGTCATGACGATTAGCTACTATCTCGAGAGTCTTAAACCGCGGCCTGGCCCGATCACCTATGCTCAAGGCCGGTCCTGGCTATAAAACATATTAATCCACACGCTCAAAGAGAACAAAATTAATATGATATTGCAAACAAATAAAGAAAGCCCATGTGCTCCATTTTCAATTCCAGAGAAATTCCATGTCCTCCTTTTTCACTATTGGAAAAAATTTCAAATAAAGAATAAATATTAACATTTATTTAATGAAGAAATTCAAGAGAGGAAAATGTGGGAACCTTTGAAAACGAAAGAAGAAAGCAAGAATAAAAGTAGAAGAATAATGTTGTCCATTTCTCTGAATATTTAGAGAGAGAGAGAGAGAGTGACAAAAAGAATGAATGAATGAATGAAACAAAACAAGCAAGCATGCAGGGTGGTGGAATGGAATGACTTTTGGATTCTTCTTTTTAAATAGCCATAGAACCCATCAAGTAGAGACACCAAATATATATATATATATATATTAACATTTCTTCTTCTTCTTCTTCTTCTTCTTCTTCTTCTTCTTCTTCTTCTATAGTATCCAAAAAAAGTTATATGGATGTGCCAAACACGTATGGAATATTAGCTTGAAAAATAAAAATAAAAATAACTTGATACAAGTGACCGTAACCCATATGAACCATTTCTTCTTCTTCTTCTTCTTCCTTTCTTGGAGAGAGAAATAAGAAAGATATATATATATATATATATATATATATATGGAAGATTGAGAGGATGGGGTTGCAAGGACATTAATGGGCAGGGAAGAGACTGTACGTTGAGAGATCGAGAGTATCTATATCTATCCTATATATAAAAGTACTAAAAATTTAAGTGTTTTTTCCTTTTTCTTGTGAAAACAAATATGCCCTTTAATAATAAGCAAAAGATTTTAACATTTACATTAAGTAAAACAATATAACTCCATATGATTTTTGTATGAGAATTAGTATTTCAAATAAATTTGAAGGCTACTTTATTTGGTTAAAATAATTAAACAAAAATTTTAAGATTTACATTAAACAAAACAATGTGAGTGTATAACTCCATATATTTTTATATTTAGTATTTCAAATAAATTTAAACTCTACTTTATTTGGTTAAAATAATTATATAAGTTAGATTTTGTGTTGAATTAGGTATTTTACAAAACTCACCACAATAGTGTGAGTTTTGGCTCACATATTGGTGAATTGGTGATGTTTGGGCAGAGGACCCCATGATCGATCATGGGTTGCCCATGATCGATCATGGTCCCGGGCATTTGGCCTATTTAGTGTGTTTTAGCTCATTTGTGCATATAACTTGTTTTTTGCCTAGAATTTAGTTGAGAACTAAATTTGAGAGAAATTTTTTTCTTGTGTGCTTGTAATCACTCTTTGTTCCAATTATCAATAGAAGCTATCGTCTGTGTGGATTAGTGGCTTTTACGCCGACACCACGGTAAAACCTTGTCTTGTGCATTTGTTGCTTTATTTCCTATTTCTCTATATTGGGTGTGCTTTTTTGTGTCGGCTCTTCTTTCGGTATACCAAGTGAGCTTGTGAGATCCCTCTCAGTTGCGTCGTGCTCGGTTGTGAGCGATTTGGCGCAACAAATTGGTATCAGAGGCTAAAACGAGAAAGGTGGGATTTGTGTCGCACGCCAAGTGTTTGATAAAATTCCAAAGTGAGATTTTTTTCAATCTTTGACTCGTTGTTGGTTTGTCAAGTTCTTTGGTGATTGAAGATGACTACTTCTAAGACCTCAAAGGTGTCAGCGATAAAGTTTGACGTAGAGAAATTCGACGGAAAGTTGGTCAATTTCGGCATGTGGTAATGCCAAATGCGCGATGTCTTGATCCAACAGGAGTTGCATAAGGCATTGTTGGGTGTGGCAGCTAAGCCCACGACGATGACAGATGTTGAATGGGAAGAGTATGATTTGAAAGCTTGTAGCACTATCCGGTTGCATCTAGCTCAAAATGTGATATACTACGTTATGCGTGAGAAATCCGCGGCTAGCATATGGAAGATACTGGAACAGAAGTACATGATGAAGAGCATAGAGAACCGTCTCTATCTCAAGAAGAAGTTGTTCCGGTTTGAATATGCTAGAGGTACATCAATGAGTGAGCATGTCGATGAGTTTAACAAGATGATTTCGGATTTGTTAAACTTGAACGAGGACATGAAAGATGAGGATAAGGCTATCTTGTTGCTCAATTCACTTCCGGAATCCTATGACCATTTGAGCACCACTTTGTTATATGGCAAGGATTCAGTGAAATATGAGGACGTTTCTTCGGCACTGCTTGGTAATGAGCAGAGACAGAGGGAGAAATGTAGTACATCGTCCGATGCGTTGGTGACGCGGGGAAGGACAGATGATCGGAAACAAGTAAAGCACAGCAACTCTAGGTCCAAGTCACGTACAAAGTACTTGGATAACATGGAATGTTACAAGTGCAAAAGGAAGGGGCATATGAAGAAAAATTGTCCTAATGCTTGGGTAGACAAAGGGAAGAAGAAGAATGCGGATGATACCGCGAATTCTGTTACTTCAGGGGATGATAATTTCGAGAGTATGCTAGTGGTTACTCCTAGGGAAAGCTCAACGAACGAGTGGCTTCTAGACTCGGGTTGTTCATACCACATGTGTCCAAACAAGGACCTTTTCCATACCTTGACGAAGGTGAATGGAGGAACGGTTTTGATGGGCAATGATCACGTTTGTAGGACGGAGGGTATTGGAACGATCAAGTTGAAGCTACATGACGGAGCAATCAGAACTCTGAATGAAGTTAGGTACATCCCGGATCTGAAGAAGAATTTGATTTCTTTGGGTTCTTTAGATTCCAACGGGTGCAAGATTGTGCTCGAGGGTGGAATACTAAAGGTTACTTCCGGTGCCTTGGTGTTGATGAAGGGAAAGAAAGAGGGTAATCTCTATTTCCTTCAAGGTAGTACGGTGACGGGCAGTGCTTCAGTTTCTACGGAAGCTGGTGGAGCAAGTACAAGTTCGGATTCTACGAGATTATGGCACATGAGATTGGGACATGCCGGGGAGAAGGCGATGACGGTGTTATGTAAACAAGGTTTGCTCAAGGGTGCGAAGAGCTGCAAGCTGGAGTTTTGCGAGCATTGTGTGCTCGGGAAGCAAACACGGGTAAAGTTTGGGACGGCTATTCATTGCACGAAGGGGTTGCTTGACTACATACACACGGATGTCTGGGGGCCTTCCAAGACAAAATCCTTAGGAGGTAATCATTACTTTGTTACATTTGTAGATGATTTTTCTAGGAGGATTTGGGTATATCTCATGAAGCACAAAGACGAGGTCTTTGGGGTGTTTCTAAGGTGGAAGAAAATGGTCGAAAATCAGCTTGGCAGGAAGATCAAGGTGCTTAGATCCGATAACGGCGGAGAGTACACTAGTGATCCGTTTAAAGAGTACTGCCAAGATGAGGGAATTGTTCGCCATTTCACGGTTAGAGGTACACCACAGCAAAACGGAGTAGCTGAGAGGATGAACCGTACCTTACTTGAAAAAGTGAGGTGTATGCTGTCAAATGCAAATTTGGGAAAACAGTATTGGGCGGAGGCCTTATCTTATGCGAGCTACATCGTGAACGTGTTGCCATCTTTAGGGGTCGATTACAAAACTCCTATGGAGGTTTGGACAAGATCTCATGCGAGTTACGATTCATTACACATATTTGGGTGTCCGGCTTATTATCACGTCCGTGAAGATAAGATTGATCCAAGAGCCCGAAAGGCGATCTTTATGGGTTCAAGAATTGGAGTCAAGGGATACAAGTTATGGTGTCTTCAAGACAAGAAAATTATCGTTAGCAGAGATGTTACATTTGACGAGGTGTCTTTGCTCAAGATGCCTACGGGAGAAAATGTGAAGACTCTCGATGAGAGTGAGAAGAGCAGAGTGGTGCAAACGGAAGTTACTACGCCGGTGGTAACTATTCCGGTGCAATCGGAAGTGATTAATCCGGTTGATTCTTCCGATAGTGATTCGGAGAATGGGGAGATTCCTATTGAGGGGTCTAGTCAACAACAACGAGAGGTACCGTCTTTGGCGAGCGGAAGGGAGCCTAGAGCTCGACGAGCGCCGCAACGACTTGGCTATGAAGATAGTGTGGCATATGCATTGATGGTTTATGGCGATGAACCGACTTCTTATCGGGAGGCAGTGGTGGATAGTCATTGTGATGAATGGAAGGCGGCCATGGGCGAGGAGATGGATTCTCTTCACAAGAATGAAACCTGGGATCTTTGCAAGTTGCCAAAGGAGAAAAAGTCAATTGGGTGCAAATGGGTGTTTGCCAAGAAAGACGGGGTTCTAGATTCGGATGTTCGGTATAAAGAAAGATTGGTAGCTAAGGGATTTGCACAGAGGGAAGGGGTGGATTATAATGAAGTCTTTTCTACGGTAGTAAAACACACTTCCATAAGAGTGCTATTAGCTATGGTATCGCAGTTTGACTTAGAGCTTGAACAACTCGACGTCAAGACAGCGTTCTTACATGGGGATCTAGAGGAAGAGATTTATATATCTCAACCGGAGGGGTTCAAGGTTGTTGGCAAGGAAGATTGTGTTTGTAAACTGAAGAAGTCCTTGTATGGGTTGAAGCAATCGCCTAGACAATGGTACAAAAAGTTTGACACATTCATGATGGCTCAGAAATTCAAACGGAGTGATTTTGATCATTGCGTTTATTTCAAGAAACTCAAGGAAAATTCGTTTATCTACTTACTCTTATATGTTGATGATATGCTTATTTGTTCATCGAGTATGTTTGATATCAACACGGTAAAGGCTCAGTTGAGTCTCGAGTTTGAGATGAAGGACTTGGGTGGAGCTAAGAAGATTCTGGGAATGGAGATAGTTAGAGAGAGGAAGAAGGGAAGATTGTGCCTCACTCAGAGGCAATATCTAGAGAAAGTGGTAGTCCGGTTTGGGATGCAGGACTCAAAGCCTGTGAGTGTCCCATTGGCTCCTCACTTCAAGCTCTCGGCAACTATGGCTCCAGAAGCAGATGAAGAGGTGGAGTATATGGCTCAAGTTCCGTATGCTAGTGCGGTAGGAAGCTTGATGTATGCCATAGTGTGTACTCGACCGGATATTGCTCAGGCAGTGAGCATTGTGAGTAGATTCATGGCAAATCCGGGAAAACAGCATTGGAATGCCGTTAAGTGGATTTTGCGGTATCTACAAGGGACGAAGAATAAGGGGTTGGTGTACCAGAGAACCGATGGGTCTATTATTTACGGTTATGTTGATTCGGACTATGCTGGGGATCTTGACAAGCGACGGTCGACCACGGGGTATATTTTCACATTTAGTGGTGGTCCGATTAGCTGGAGGTCGATGTTGCAAGGTGTAGTGGCGTTGTCTACTACGGAAGCAGAGTATATTGCAGCAACAGAGGCGGTCAAGGAAGCATTGTGGCTTCGGGGTTTGATAGGTGATTTGGGGATGGTTCAGGAGAATGTCGATGTACATTGTGATAGCCAAAGCGCTATTCATTTGGCCAAGAACCAAGTTCATCACGGACGGACGAAGCACATCGATGTTCGGTTTCATTTTATACGGGAGATTATCGAGAGTGGTGAAGTAATTTTGAAGAAAATTGGCACCAAGGATAATCCCGCAGATATGATGACGAAGGTGGTACCGACAACCAAGTTTGAGCATTGCTCGACTTTGGTTAACATTCTTCGGTGTTGAGGCCCCATTGGGGGTGGAGGCTCTTCGGGGTCGGGTGTGATGCTATAGCAATATTGATGGAGGAACAAGGGGAGTGAGGTGTGCAATTTGCTGGACGGGATCGCTGCATGGTTCGCCAAGGTGGAGATTTGTGAGTTTTGGCTCACATATTGGTGAATTGGTGATGTTTGGGCAGAGGACCCCATGATCGATCATGGGTTGCCCATGATCGATCATGGTCCCGGGCATTTGGCCTATTTAGTGTGTTTTAGCTCATTTGTGCATATAACTTGTTTTTTGCCTAGAATTTAGTTGAGAACTAAATTTGAGAGAATTTTTTTTCTTGTGTGCTTGTAATCACTCTTTGTTCCAATTATCAATAGAAGCTATCGTCTGTGTGGATTAGTGGCTTTTACGTCGACACCACGGTAAAACCTTGTCTTGTGCATTTGTTGCTTTATTTCCTATTTCTCTATATTGGGTGTGTTTTTTTGTGTCGGCTCTTCTTTCGGTATACCAAGTGAGCTTGTGAGATCCCTCTCAGTTGCGTCGTGCTCGGTTGTGAGCGGTTTGGCGCAACAAATAGTAGGTATATTTAATAAACTATATTAAAATTACTAAGCTATTTAATATTAATTATACATCATCAGGCTATACAAGCTACTATTTATATAAGTCTTATATTATTTTGTCGTATTGTACATAATAATCCACCTACGTTTAATAGAATTAATTATCTACCAATCCTAAAATTTTATTAAAAATATATTACTCTCTTATATATTTGATCAATTTTTATCGTGTATCTATAACATTTTTCTATAGTTTACCGATTTTATGATTTTCTTCTAATTATTAATTAAATTTTACATGCACTTGATACTATGGTTTTACTCATTTGTGATTATTTTTATTTCATACTAATTATTCAATTCTTAGTATGTACATATTTATTAAGTGACTTAATTATCACATTTGTTAAGTATTAAAATCACGTGCAACGCACGTGCACAAAAACTAGTTAAACTAAAAGGACTAAAGCCAAAAACAATAAATAAAGGTGCTGCTAATTTGCCATTTCTTCTTCCTCTTCTTCTTCCTTCACATACAGAGAGAGAGAGAGAGAGAGAGAGAGAGAGAGAGAGATTTTTATGAAAGAATTGAAAAACAAATATATATATATATATAGGTTCATACGTACAAGTGTGCTACAACCATGTGTTTTTATTATTTTTGTACGAGTCAAGGACACCCGTATGGCTTATACAAGTAAATCTCATCCGTATGAGTAAAATTTAGGCATATGTAAAGTTTTCTCTCTCTTTATGATACCACGCTATGTTTGTCCAACAAGTTGTATCCATTGTGGCTAAGGGTATGATAAATTTACCAATTTATAATACCCACTACGAATGCTCTAATATCACTCCATGGATACAAATTCGACATAAAATTAGAGGGTTAAGGTTAAATATAAATAGACCAAGGTTAAATTTGAGTTTAACACAATTAAATAGTTTGATAAACCAGTCGTGTTCGAGGTGCGAAAAACCTAACACATGCAGATGAGTAGTTTCTATTTTAAAAACAAGAAATTGAAGAAATTCAGAAAAATTAACAAGCTTTATTTTTTACGCTCATAACAAAAATAAAAAAAAAAAAGAAAGAAAAAAAAAAGAAAAAGAAGTAGATTGATGCAATTGCAAAAATTTAGGTTTTTTTTTTTAAATTATAAAAATTCATTTAATGAAGAAAAGAGAGGGAAATGTGGGCAACATGTTGAAGTGAAGGTGAAGGAAGAATGCTGCAATTTGGGAAATCGGAGAGATGTAGGTAGAAAACCCCATTTTTATTGGAGTGATTTTCCTTTTACGATTATTTGATTGGTTATATTCTATGAAGCACAGACACAGGTACGGGTGTCGTACTCGGAACCGGTACGATATACAGGTACGAAAATTTTTAAAAAACTTAGATATGGGTATGGTGAGGAACATGTTTAATAAATAGATATATTTATATAAAAATATGCATTATGTAAACTCATATCCAAAGAACACTACAAACAAATAAAATTTATCATCACTTAAAATAAACAAGTCATATCCATAAGAGAAAGGATTGCATCAAATAGAAGGTCAACGACTAGCCCAGGCCGTAAGTGAGAAGAGTAGAAGAGAGAAGGTCGACGACAAGTCTAGGCCGTGAGTGAGAAGGACTCGACGGCGAGAACTTGACAACGATGATATGGCCGTTGAGATGAGAGAGGGCCGTTGAGAAGAGAGGAAAGATGTGAGAATGGGTTTGAACGTGACCTAATTTTTTGTCGATTGATATTTGGGACATCCCATCTCTTAATAACTTAATATACTATTTATAAAATTAATTAAACAAAACCCCCAAAGTTCATTGCATATTGTAAATTGACCCCTTAATTTTTATTTTTTCATCCTAAGCCATACCCGTACCCACAACCGTTTTAGCTGTGTTCAACAAAATATAATATTATTTTTATTGGACAAGCCACGTGGCGTGTCCCAACCGTGTCCCACCCATACCTGTATCTAAGTTGTGTCCAAACGGGTACCCCGAAAAAAAATGAAGTACCCGTACTTCACAGGTTATGTTATTCTTGCATTAAAAAATTGATTGATTTTTTTCTTTAAAAAGAGTGCAGCTCCTCTAAATTTAAATGGTGCTGTTATTCCTACATGCACTAAAATTTTGATCATTGGTCCTTCCACTTATAAATTGCTTTATTAATTGGCGGTTTACCCTTTTAATGACTTAAATTTTATTTGTGGATTTTGCTACTAAGTATAATTTAATTCTTCCACAGTTTCCGTGTATGTCTACAGAGTGAGAGATGTCCTGGGAATTGGGGTAGCGTGGGAGGGTGGGGTCCGATAGAGGTGGTTTCCATGTAGGTGCCGATTGAATTTAATTTTTTTTTGTGTGGGGTGGACGTGGAAAAGGATAATCAACAGCCCTTGATTTTTTTTTTTTTTTAAATAAATTAATATTCTTAGACTATGATTTGGATAATTTAAAGTAACGGAGATAAATAGAATTGCACCTAAGTCTAATTTTTTTAAAAAGAATACGTAAGCCTAATTCTACCTATTATAATAGTACATACATCTAAAAAGTCCAAACTGAAAACAAAGAATTTTGAGAGATCTCCACAAAGAAAACATAAACTTGTAATGAAAGCACGAGGCATTATCGAAAGTAGAAGCCAATTTTTCTTGAAATAATGGACATAACAAATAAATTTATTAGAGGTGAATAAATTATATCAACGCATTTGGCAATGAGTCACTAGAAGAACAATCTCTTTCGGTGCCCAGCTCATACTTATAGATGGACTAGTTATATATCGTGCCAAAAGCAATTAACGTTCATATATACTAAAAAAATATTATAAAACACAAGTCGCAATCACAAAATATATTAATTATTCTTTATACATTTTTGAGATGTCCCAAAGAGTTTATTAAATTTTTGAGTTCTCTCAAATTGAGAGTAAAAATTGACTTTAATTTTTTGTGATGTCTCAAACTATCATTTTTGAAATATCTGAAGTTATGAGTTTAATTTTTTTTTAAAGTATCAAATCGCATAATAATAAATAAATTTATTCTTAAATATTAATTTTGTTTAAATGAGTGTATTAATTATTATTATGCATATACAGTAGCTACTCCTACTTGTAGTGATCGAGCTGTGTTAGCGTGTGGCAATTGGTAGATTTGTCTAGCAGCAAATATTAGTAAGAATATATGAATGCAGACAATTCATTATCCAATAATTTAACAACTACCTAGCTTGTCCTTTTCTTACATATATATATATATATATTTGCGGACCGGTCCGTAGGCTTTTTTACAATTGATTTGCGTCGTAAAAATATTTCCTAATATTTTTATGACGAAAAAATATCGTAAAAAGTTCCGATTCATACAAGAAACAGACTCATATATAAATATTGTATATATATCTAATGATTCATTATCGAATGCTACACTTATATGTTTCATCAACAGCTTAATAATAAGCATCCATGGGTTGTATATTTTTTTGAAATGTACAATTCACTAATGCATCTGGTTGATAAAAGCAACATAAATAGAAGAGCAATGGTCCAGTTATAGGCTTTGTTAACCGATTGATTGAAGAACATAAATAGAAGATTAACGTTACACTTACGGGTTTCATTAACCATTTATAATACGAATTGATGGGTTGTACATTTTCAGAATGTACAACTAACTACTGCACATGGTTGATAAAATTGAATATCATTTTCCTAAATATAAATGCTATTATATTCTATCATCCAAATTTTTATTTGTTATTCATCAAAGAAGTTATATGCAAGTTGCAACAATCACAAACCCCAATTAATCATTATAAGTCTTTGTTTTACTTTAGTAAAAATCAAGTAGAAAAGGCAACTATAATAAAATCTTAATCTCTCTATTTTACTTTAGTAAAAACCTAATCGAAAAGGCAACTATAATAAAATCTTAATCTAAAATTATCCTATAAAGCCTATTAATACACACACATAAAACAAAATTAATATGAACTTATAGACAAACAAAGGTCGAGTGGTAACTAACCTACCCATCCATATCATTCTTAGCCGAGCCCATCATTCAACACAGATAAAAAAACTTTTCTTTTCTCCAATGGAAAAAATTTTGAATTAAAAATTATAAGCATTTATTTAATGATGAAATTATTTATAGATGTTGATTGGCTGATTTTTCTGTTTGATGGGCTCAACTATTAAAAAGGAAAACCATGGATGGCTACTACGCCAGGATACGAACCAGCTGGGCCAAATCTACCTATAAAACCCAGTAATCCACACGTTCACAGGGAACAAAATTCTTGTAAACAAATAAAGCTAGAAAACACATGTCCTCCTTTTTCTCTATTGGAAAAAAAAATATTAACATTTATTTAACAAAAACATTCAAGCTAGAGAGGGAAATGTGGAACCTGTGAAAGTGAAAGAAAGAACGAATAAAAGTAGCAGAATGTTGCCCATTTATCAACCACTGATCAAGAGATCGAGATAGAGTGAGTGTAAGAAAACTTGGTGAATATTTTGAGAGACAGAGAGCTAGAGCGAGTAAGAAAATGGGTGAATATTGAGAGAGAGAGAGAGAGAGAGAGAGAGAGAGAGAGAGAGAGAGTGAGTGAGTGAGTGAAAGAAAGAAAGAAAGAAAGCAATAAAGAAAGAGAAGAAAGAAAGAATGAATGAATGAATGAAATAAAGCAAGAAAGAAAGAAAAGAAACAAAGAACTAAAAAAAGCAAGCTAACACGCAGGATTGCAGGGTGGTGGAATGGAATGGCTCTTTGATTCTTCTCTTTAAATAGCCGTAGAACCTATCAAGTAGAGAAACCAAATAAATGTATACATATATGCAAGTGTACAAATGGGCTAATTAATATGGCATTAGCTATAATATTCTCTTTCTCTTTAAAGAGTGCAAGCTCCTCGATCTCAACCAAAATGATGATGTTATTCCAACAGTAGAAATTTTATTAATTATTCCATATGCACGTATAAAACTAAAGCCTCCATTCCTTTTAACATCACTACGTGGATACAAACTCGACATGAAATTAGAAAATTAACATTAAATATAAATAGATCAAGATTAAAGGAGTCTAACACAATTAAACCGTTTTATAAATGGGTCGTGTTCGAGGTGCATAAAACTTGACCCGGACACCAAAAAAAATGAAATAGTGAATGGTTTCTCTTTTAAAAACCAAAAATTCACAAAAAATAACGAGTTTTATTTTTTTATGCTCATAACAAAAAAATGTATACATATATTAATGCAATTGGGAAAATTTTTTATTTTTTTTTATAAACATTCATTTAATGAAGAAATTAGAAGGAAATGTGGGGAACACGTTGAAGTAAAGGTGAAGGAAGAATGGTGCAATTTGGGAAATGGGAGAGAGGTAGGAAGAAAACCCCATTTAATTTCTTTATTGGAGTGATTTTCATTCTATGATTATTTGATTGGTTATGTTATTCTTACATTAGAAATTTGATTGATTTTTCTCTTTAAAAAGAGTGCAGCTCCTCTAAATTTAAATGGTGCTATTATTTCAACATGCATTAAAATTTTGATTGGTCCTTCCGCTTATAAATTGCCTTATTAATTGGCCTTTTACCCTTGCAATTTGTTTCAGTGGTCAACTTTACCTGAGATTTCTATTTAATAAATTTAGATGATTTTATTTAATGACTTTGAATTTTATAGGTGGATTTTGCTACTAAATATAATTTAATTGCTTCACCTCTTCATTAACACTGTCCCACCAAATAAATTCTAAAACTACAACTATTACTACGGGTATATAGAAAGAGAGTTTCTGAATGTCTAGAGAGATAGGGAGATGTCCTAGGGATTGGGTAGCGTGGGTGGGTGGGGTCTGATGGGGGTGGTTTCCAGGTGGGTGGTTATGCTTAAAAGTTGTTTAAATTAAAGTTGTCTATAAAAAGCATTAAAACCAAAAAATATGAAAAAGGAATGTTTGTTTTTATATGGAACTTTTATTGAATTATGAAAAATATTTTGGTTTTTTATCATATGAGAAACCATATAACTATTTCCATTGATACAATTATATCTATCTTTTGCAATAATGTTTCACATGAACTAATTTAATATACAATTTTTATACGGAGTCAAAACATTTTCAAGAATTATTTAACATTGGTGAATACTTTTAGAGATAGAGAGAGACAGATCGAGAGCTAGAGTGAGTAAGAAAAATGGGTGGATATTTAGAAAGAAAGAGAGAGAGAGAGAGAGAGAGAGAGAGAGAGAGAGAGAGTGAATTATTGAATGAAAGAAAGAAAGAAAGAAAGAAAGAAAGAAAGAAAGAAAGAAAGAAAGAAAGAAAGAAAGAACGAAATAAAGTAAGCAAGCATGCAGGATTGTAGGGTGGTAGAATGGAATGGCATGCACTTGGATTCTTCTCTTTAAATAGCCGTAGAACCCATCGAGTAGAGACCAAATATATATATATATATATATATGCAAGTGTACAATGTGCTAATTAATATGGCATTAGCTATAATATTTTCTTTCTCTTTAAAGAGTGCAAGCTCCTCTCAGCCAAAATGATGATGTTATTCCAACAGTAGAAATTTGATTATTCCATTTGCATGTGTAAAATTAAAGCCTCCATTCCTTTCGCTTCCTTTTAACATCACTATATGGATACAAACTCGACATGAAATTAGAGAATTAACATTTAATATAAATAGATCAAGATTAAATGAGTCTAACTCAATTAAACTGTTTAATAAATGGGTCATGTTCGAGGTGCATAAAACTTGACCCATTTTGTGGTTTCGGACTACGCCGGCAACCTAGACAAGCAGAAATCGACTATGAGTTGTGTGTTTATATTGGGTAGTGGTTCGTTGAGTTAGAGATTGATGATTCAAAGTATGGTAGCGTTATCTACCATAGAGGCGGAATATATTGCCGTAACGGAGGCGGTCAAGGAGGCCGTCTAGTTCTGTGATTTAGTTAGTGATCTCGGTTTAAAGACGAAAAAAGTGGTGGTGTATTGTGACAGTTATAGTGCAATTCACTTGGCAAAGAATCAACTTCATCATGGAAGAACCAAACATATTGATGTCTGATATTACTTCATCCTGAAAATTATTCAAAACGGTGATGTAAATCTAGTTAAGATAGGCACCAAAGATAATCCAGAAGATATGTTGACAAAGGTTGTTTTGTTGACCAAGTTTGAGCATTGCTCGTCGTTAGTCAATGTCCTTCATTGTTGTTGCCCCTCGAGGGGCGGTGGTCCTAAGAGACTAGCAGGGGTGATAGGGTCTTATTCGATGAATTTATTGGTAAGAAAACAATCCTAAAGGGAGGGTGAATAGAGTTTTTAAAACTTAATGTGGAATTAAAAAGTTTTCTAAAAATATTTAAGCAATAAAACTAAGCTAAACGAGTATATTAAGGAAAACAAGCAATTCAACCAAGTAATCTCAAAACACAAGCAAATAATAAATGGCAAGTAAATAAAGAGATTGAGTTAGAAAGATTAAACCGATTGAAGTCCAAGACTTTTTGTTCTCGCAGTTCAATTGTCTAAACCATACGTCTGCGCCCGGATAGTGCCTACGAGAAATTTCACTAAGTTCGATTTTCTTCCGAGTGAAAATCAAACCACAATACAAATGTTGTTATACACACAACACTCACAATGTAACTATACCCAATATACTTACAAGATATACTCTCTTGCTAATTTATGAGATTTACCTCTCACAATTATTAAACAAGAATTTACCTTCTTGTTATCCTATGAGATTAACCTCTTATAATTGAATATAGATTATTTGGTGATTCACACCAACGAATAACCCATTTAATAAACAAGTTATGTTTGAGTTTTAAAACTTTACACGAATAACCCAAAAGGAATTATTTGTGTATAGTACGTTGAATGAATATTATTCACTCTATCGTAAATTAAGAATTTATTATAGTTTTGAGATGTTCCAAATTGAGGCTCAAATTGAGAGTTTACTATATTTTTTAGGCTGTCTCAAATTAAGAGTAAAAATTGACTTTTATTTTTTATGATGTCTCAAATTATCATTTTTGAAATATCTGAAATTGCGAGTTTAATTAGTTTTTTAAAAGTATCAAATCTCATAATAATTAATAAATTTATTCTTAAATATTAATTTTATTTAAATTAATGTATTAATTCTTATTATATATGCAAATACAGTAGCTACTCCTTGTAGTGAGGTGTGTTTGTTAGTGTGTGGCAATTGGTATAATTGTCTAGCAGCAAATATTAGTAATAATGAATGCAGACAATTCATTGTCCAATAATTTAACAACTACCTAGCTTGTCCTTTTCATACATACACACACACATATATATATATAATATAGAAATATCTGATCATTCATTATCCAATGCTCCATTTAGTGGTTTCATCAATAGATTAATAATAAGCATCGATAGATTGTATATTTTTTTTGAAATATACAATTTATTAATGCACCTAATTGATAAAACAACATAAACAGAAGAACAATGGTACGGTTATAGGCTTCATTAACTGGTTGATAGAAGAAGATTAATAGAAGATTAACGCTACACTTACGGATTTCATTAACCGTTTATAATACGCAATGATGGGTTGTACATTTTCGGAATGTACAACTCACTAATGTACGTGGTTGATAAAACCGAATATCACTTTCCAAAATAGAAATGCAATAGATTCTATCATTCAAATTTATATTTGTTATTCATCAAAGAAGTTATATGCATGTTGCAACAACCACCCCAATTAATCACCAAAGGTCTTTGTTTTACTTTGGTAAAAACCTAGTTGAAAAGGTCGCTATAATAAAATCTTAATCTCTCTGTTTTACTTTAGTAAAAACCTAATCGAAAAGGCGCAGCTATAATAAAATCTTAATCTCAATTTATCCTATAAAACCTATTAATACACACACTCACATAAAACAAAAGTAATATGAACTTATAGACAAACAAAGAAAATACATGTCCTATTTCAATTCTAGAGAAATTTGTGGATCCATGAGGGCTGTATTCCACCCCAAAATTTTCCAACTAGCTACTAACCTACTCATCCATATTATTCTTAGCCGAGTCCATCATTCAACACAAATAAAAAACTTTTCTTTTCTCAATTGGAAAAAAAAATTGAATTAAAAAAAATAAAAAATCATAAGCATTTATTTAATGAAGAAATTGTTTATGGAGGTTGATTGACTGAGTCTTCTATTTGATAGGCTCAACTATAAAAAAGGAAAACGATGAATGGTTACACCATGGTTAGAATCACCTTGACCAAATCTACCTATAAAACCTATTAATCCACATGTTCACAGGGAACAAAATTAATATCTTGTAAACAAATAAAGCAAGAAAACACATGTCCTTTTTCAATTCTGTAGAAATTTCATGTCCTCCTTTTTCTTTATTGGAAAAAAAATTATTAACATTTATTTAACAAAGAAATTCAAGAGAGGGAAATGTGGAAACCTGTGAAAGTGAAAGAAAGATGGGTGAATATTGAGAGAGAGAGAGAGAGATAAACGAAGGAAAGAAAGAAAGCAAGCATGCAAAAAGCAGGAAAGAAAGAAAGCAAGCAAGCAAGCATGCATGCAAAAGAAAGAAAGAAAGAGATGTGCACTTGGAATTGTATGAATATATATAAATGTGTGTGCTAATGAATATATATGTAGGGGCTGGAGCAGTAGAGCTTTAAATTTTGTATGAGAATTTGACCAAAAACATTTATCTTTAATAATGTTCGTACTTATAGTGGACTTTCTTGAAAAGTGCAGAGAAAAAGATTTGTTTCTACCCAGTTGCTACAAATTGTGTGTCAAAGCTGCAATTTTAATGAAATCACGAAATTCTAAACCAAAAGCGGATGTGCCATCCTCTCTGTCTAATCAAAATATTCATATAAGAAATTGCATAAGTGCAACAAAATATTTTTCAGTTAAGTATGACAACTGAATTTTGCTAGCCAATATTTTTGGGTCATGGTCATGTTTGCAATGGCTTGGCCGATAGGACCATAACCAAATCCAACTGAACCATACAAGACACCCTGGATCCAGAATGAGCAAGTCAATATTTAACAAAAGAAGATACTTGACAAAAACTACAGCCTTTCACGGAACAATGTAAGCGCGAAATATTAGGTCAGCGAGATTGTGTAGTTGAGAAAAAAAAATTATTTATAATGTCAATCCAAACACACTGTCTTGCACTTTCCTATAGATTAAACACTTTTGCAAAATTTAGAGATAATTAAACACAACTAAAATTGGAGAGATTATCAAAATATATATATATATATATATATTCATATCATCGTGCCGAAACCTGGAGTAAAGGTCGATAAATATTATTTTAATATATGCAAGGAACTGCAATTTTTTAATTTCAAAGTGAGTAAACCAAAATATTTTAACTTCCCGCAATTAGAGATATCTGTAGTTAGTATTTATCGAATTGAGCATTGGAAAAAAAAATCTAACACCTAGAACTACCTCCGCGAGATTTGATGGTAAAAAGAAAATTTTAAATAAAATGGTCAAAATGAGTTCTAATCTTGAATTGAGATTATTTTTGTCTTTAATTATATTATTTTTCCATTTCATCTAACTCCCACTAAAAGCGTCACTCTCGATGATTTTTTTCAAATTTATTATAAAATGATTTTTTTTGTTATATTGTACAGTGCCCTTGGGCACGGGCATTACCCTAATCCTATAAATATAATAAGTATTATCTAATAAATATAATTTATTATATGATTGAGAAAAAAAAATTAAAGTTATTTTTCACCTAGGACAATGGTCACATGAATGACATTAATTTATATTATAGATATACATATATATATGGAGTATTTAATTATTTTACACTTATTAATAATTAAACCTCTTGGTATAGTGGTAAAAATATTGTTGGGATAATTTTACTGTCGACTTAGTACTCTTAAAATTGATTCTAAGGTTGTTAAAATAATATTTAACCAGCGATAACCACACACAGTAAGCAATAATTAATTGATGTACATGAAAATAAGCTCAAACACCCCGAGAAATAATTCTCGAAAAAAAAAAAATTAATGTCACATCAATCAACTTTTCTGATCAAAGTTTATGAAGAAGAAGCATTAGTTGTTACTTTTTTTTTTAGAGAAAAAACTTTATTAAACTACTCAAACCCCAACCAATGCATGATGTGTCAATCCATTAGTTGTTTACCCAGTATTGATCAACTTCGTAGCATAATTTACAAAATGATGGATCAAGTATGAAATTAATTAGTTAAAAAATGAACAAATTCAAACACGTATAATACAACTCTAGTTTAAGGAGAAGAGTTTGTTTAGTGGTAGACAACTTTCACTTTTACTTAAGACAGAGGGTTTGATTCATGGGATGAGAGGAGGATTTTTCTTAATTTGTTTGTAATAGTAAAAGAGAAACTTAGACCTCTCTTAACAAAAAAAGTAAAATAAAAAAATACAACTCTAGTTCTTTGTGATTCAATTCATTCGTATCTTTACACTAATCTTTTTAATTTCTGTCCAAAAATTTAATCCTCATATTGTGTAAACGTGTTTTAATTTAGACCCTCATATATCTAATCTTGTTTATACTGAGGTGTTCTTTAATGATATTGTTAAAAAGGTGATTAACTAAAGCTTAAACTAATTGATGACTGAAGACTTAAACGAACTGACCAAGAAAAATTAAACTAGTACATATAATTTAAAAATAACTTAATTACCATTAATTGTGACAAAAATCTCAGATACACAAGTAGAAATATGAAAACATTGCGATCCGGTGTCCGAGATTGAACATTTTTTAAATGCTGTCCCTCACCCATTTTTTTTTTAGAAAAAGATGAGGTCCTCCAAAGATACTACTTTATAGTATCAACAAAATCATATCTCCAAGCTACAACTAATATCTCTCGATTCTGGTCTTTACCGGAGGCAATATCTCTTGCCTCCAAAGATACTACTTTATAGTATCAACAAAATCATATCTCCCAGCTACAACTAATATCTCTCGATTCTAGTCTTTACCAGAGGCATTATCTCTTGCTTGCAAGAGAGGGATATACTAGTTGCATCAGGAAGATAAAGTTTAGTAGCTACTGCTACATTAACAACTTTTAAAAAGCATAAAATTTTCAATTAAACTCAAGGATCGGATCCTAAAAATCCCTAAAAACATTACGTTCAATATTTATTTACGCAACCCCAAGGGGTGGCTTAGTAAAGGGGCGGATTTGGGACGTACGGTACATCTCAGGTTCGAGCTCTCTCTCGTGCAACTCTTCGGAGCAAGCCATCACTCATGGAAAACAGGCCGACATTTAATGCCAATACGTCTGCCATGGGGTTCAAAAAAAGTAATTTGGTTAATATTTATTTAATGCCAATGCGTCTGCCATGGAGTTCAAAAAAACTAATTTGGTAACGGACCGATATTTAATGCCAATACGTTTGCCATGGGGTTCAAAAAAAATAATTTGGTTAAGATTTATTTAATGCCAATGCGTCTGTCATGGGATTCAAAAAAAATAATTTGGTTAATATTTGTGATGCATGTGTATAATACAAGAAGAAAATGGTGTAATTTAGGTAAATGGATGGTCACGATGGAGTTTGGTGGGAGCAAAGCATGTGAGGTAGGCATATATACCTTATTCGAAATTTAGGTCAGGCATCAAGTGCTATTCCATAATTGAGAAAGAACTCTTTCTCATATTGCAAACAAGCTAGCATCATTTTAAGTAGAGGAATAAATATGTGACACAGCCAACAATTACAGCTAACAAAATGGTGGGAACCGTTACAGCTAACAAATTTATGGTGTGCTTCGGATCGGAGAAGCTAGAAGTTACTTCACTTTTGTCTGGATTTAATTTAATTTTAATTTTTATTATTATTACCTTCGAAATTGACCCTTCCAGGAAAAGCCCAATCATTCGCAAAAAATGAGTCAATTTTTATCTTTTTGAAAGAACAAAATTGACCATACATTCTCTAAAGGCCCGGCTTACTTGAGCAACTCGTCATAGAACTTAACATGATATAGCAAAGAACTATTATCTGTTTAAGGAGAAATTGGGAAAACATAAATGTTAATTTCTTTTTTCTCATAATTCACAATATTATCTATGTCTAACTTAATTTCTTATAGATTCATAGAGAGTTAATAGTTTGTAGTTAAAAATCTAACTTAGCTGTAGGCACATGTGGTTTGACGAGGGGGAGGAGCTGATGACTCCACCCTTGCAGCAATTTGCAACCTGCTGCATGTTAGGAGCTCCCGCCAAAAAGTGTACAACGGTTAGATTTTCCTTAGTTTTCAGTAAAGAAAGTGTATTTAATTGAACAATTAATATGGTTTAAATTCCTCAAATTCGGCCTTAATGTGTTCAGTACTTCTCGTTTTGCTAGTAAGGTGGTGATTGAGTTCATAAGTTCGATTTTGGTAAATACAGATAGACATTAGGAGCTGGCATTACGCAATCATCGCCATTGAAATAAAGCATTTGAGGAAAAGCCCAGCTCCCATCAAAAGTGAAAGTTGATTTTGTTAGATTAATTTTGTATTAATCTTAATTGGGACCACACATGTAAATCATTAATGTGTGTTATCATTAAGAAGCCTTCTAATTATATGATCTAATTAAGTTTTAAGTAGGCTTAAGGGTATTTTTGTTATGGAACAAATGTGTAGATGCACTTATGTGAATTCTTTTCTACGAGGGGCGGAAATAGAATTATTGGATAAGTTCAAGTGAACTAATGTAATTAATGCAATGGTCCCCAACCCATCCCTATATATATGTCTTCTTCATCAAGAGACAAAGTGAGAGTTGGTTATTCTCATATTCTCTACATCCTCTCAAGAAGAGAAAATAAGGAAATCAAGGGGGAAAGGGTTGGAAGGCAAATTGCTATACAAAATTGGGACTAAAATCCGCTGCAATAATTAAATCATCACCAATGGATTCCGGTACGCTTCCGTTACATTATTTCTTCTTCTCTTTGTTTCAACATGGAATTTTAGAATATATGCTTTAAGGTTTGGTAATTAGATAACAAGTGGTATCAGAGGGACCCATGTTTGATTCATAGAGAATTTGATTAATTTCATGGAATGTTTAACTTCAAATACATGTATGCTCTCGGCTTGTTCATATAAACAAAAAAAAAAAAAAAAAAATAGGCCCCACGGTTCTGGGCAAGTCGAATGGGGCCATTCAGATTTGTATATGGTTCTTTATTACACATATATGGGGTCAAATTATCTCTACATGCAATAACAGATTATTTTGCCTTATTTAAGATTACATGTAACTTTTAATTCAATGTTTTCATCCCTTGATCTTGGTGCCTATGGTTTTAACCATAGATAGCAATTACATGTTAATTTTATATGTCTGCCGTGTGATTGCATATATACATATAAGTTTGTGTATATATATTTACACATATATAGTTGCCGTGTATATATACATATGTTTGCTGAAATATATTTATATATATATGTTTGTTGTGTATGTCGTGTGTATATATATGCAGATAACACACTTATCAATTATTTATTATGGCCCTTATTGTTGCCTGAATCCTTCAATTTTGTTGATGGTGTCATCCCCATTTAATTATATATTGATGGGTGAGATATTATGTCTTTACTAGATTTATTTTTATTTTTAATCTTTAGTGTATATGCTTCATGAGTAATTTTTATTTAATTAAATTAAAGTCACGGGATCTTTTAATTTAATTAAATTTGCTTTATATATATATATATACGGGCGGAATTTCAGAAAATTGGATGGAGGAGATAAACTGTTCTTTTCCGCGTTATAATTGTCACTGTTTATAGCAGTGACCAGTTTATCCCTAATTGTCACAGTTTTTTTTAACTGTGACTAGTTTCAGTTTGTCACTGTTTTCGGCAGTGACAAAGTAATCAGAATTTTTTTTTGTGTTTATAATAAATTTGCTTAATTACATGCGACATCAATTTTTTTTATTACTTGTCTAAGCATTCTATGAAGTCCAATTTACATTAGATGTTACCAAAGTGACCTCTCTTGTGTAGATAAAGAATGATTAGATGTTTGTGTTTATTTAATTCGTGCAAATATTAACCAATCCAAAGAGGGGTTCATATTTGGCTGAATTTCATACACATTTGTGATGGTACATATGTGACAATTATCTAGGTAACTTAATGTGAATAGCAAATCCATCCAAAGATAGATTTGTTATTTGACATAACTTATTGTCAATATTTGATCATTACAACAAGATTACCACTTACAATTACTATCACTGTCCAAAGGCTTGGTATTGATGTTGTACTAGGTATCTTGAGATGTTGCGATAGAATTAATCAATTTATAGACTATTTATTTGGTTCTTTGATGTGAGCATTGTTGTTAATTTAGTTTACTTTTATTCTTTATTCAGCTTTAATGTCTACTACTTCTATATCTGCAAACATGAGCAATGTTCCAATGTTAAATGGAACAAACTTTAAGGACTGGAAAGAGAATATCTTAATTATTCTTGGCTGTATGGACATAGACCTGGCATTGAGAATGCCAAAACCGAATGATCTCACTGAACAAAGTACTTCTGAGGAAATTGCGTATTTTGAAAAGTGGGATCGTTCAAATAGGCTAAGTCTCATGATCATGAAGCGTGGGATTCCAGAGGCCTTCAGAGGTGCAATTACAATGAAGCAATTCATGACAATATCATTGCCAGTAAGTTCCTTGAGGAAATTCAGAATCGTTTTGTCAAAAACGATAAGGCTGAAACAAGCACGCTTTTGGCAAACTTGATTTCAATGAAATATAAGGGCAAGGGTAATGTTCGGGAGTACATCATGGAGATGTCTCATCTTGCTTCAAAACTTAAGGCACTAAAGCTCGACTTATCGGATGATTTGCTCGTGCATTTAATTCTGATCTCTCTGCCTGCACAATTTAGTCAATTTAAGGTTAGTTATAACTGCCAAAAGGAAAAATGGACTCTTAATGAGCTCATTTCATTTTGTGTGCAAGAAGAAGAGAGATTGAAGCAAGATAGGACTGAAAGTGCTCATCTGGCTAGTACCTCTAAGGGCAAGGGCAAAAGGAAGGATAAGGGAAAAGAAGTTGCTGTTCCTAAGGGTCCGGAGCAAAAGAAACAGAAAACTGAAAATGGTTGTTTCTTTTGTGGTAAGACGGACACAAGAAAAAGGATTGTACCAAATATGCCACATGGCGTGAAAAGAAAGGTACATATCATGTTTTGGTCTGTTCTGAGATCAATTTAGCTTCAGTACCAAGAAACACTTGGTGGGTAGATTCTGGTGCTACTACTCACATTTGTGTTTCTATGCAGGGTTGCCTGAACTACCGAGAGCCAACTGATGATGCTGAGAGACGCATTTACGTGGGTGATGGCAAGTCGGTGGAAGTACAGGCAATAGGGCATTTTATATTATTGTTAAAAACTGGGTGTTATTTGGATTTGATAAACACTTTTATTGTACCGTCTTTTAGACGGAATTTGCTTTCAATTTCTGTTTTGGACAAATTTGGATACTCTTGTTCATTTGAAAATTCTACGTTTAGTTTATCTCTAAATTCAAATATTGTTGGTACTGGTTTACTTAGTGCTTTTGATAATCTATATTTGCTTGAAACTATTTCATCTTACAATGAAACCTTGCATGTGGAATCACGTGGTACTAAGCGTAAATTAAATAAGGAAAATTCAGCCTCATTATGGCACAAACGCCTAGGTCACATCTCTAAATCTAGAGTTGAGCGGCTTGTGTCTGATGGAATTTTGGACTCCCTTGATTTTTCAGACTTTGATATCTGTGTTCAGTGTATCAAGGGAAAACAGACTAAAACAAAGAAAATAGGTGCCAATCGAACTACGGACGTCTTAGAATTAATCCACACAGATATTTGTGGTCCATTCCCTACAGCTTCTTGGAATGGTCAACAATACTTTATCACATTCATAGACGACTATTCTAGATATGGTTACCTATTTCTTATACATGAAAAATCGCAGTCTTTGGATGTGTTCAAAACATTTAAGGCTGAAGTTGAGTTACAACTCAACAAACGAATAAAGAGCGTTAGATCTGACCGCGGTGGTGAATACTACGGCAGATACGACGGCTCAGGTGAACAACGTCCAGGACCGTTTGCTAAATACCTAGAGGAATGTGGAATCGTCCCACAGTACACTATGCCAGGTTCGCCTAGCATGAATGGTATATCTGAGAGACGAAATCGGACTCTTAAGGATATGGTAAGAAGTATGATTAGTCAATCTACTTTACCAGAGTCACTCTGGGGTGATGCTCTAAAGACAGCAACTTATATCCTAAATCGGGTACCAACAAAAGCAGCTGCAAAAACGCCGTATGAGCTTTGGGTTGGGCGAAAGCCTAGTCTAAAGCACTTGCGTGTTTGGGGATGTCCTGCTGAAGCGAGGCCCTATAAGCCTCATGAAAGAAAATTAGACTCCAAAACGGTTAGTAGCTACTTTATTGGTTATGCAGAACGATCACGGGGCTACAAGTTTTACGATCCCACTAGTAAGTCAATTTTTGAGACAGGAACTGCAACGTTCTTTGAGGATGTTGAGTTTGGGGGGAGAAATCAAGTTAGGAACATTGTCTTCGAGGAGGAAAATGGAGCAATCCCAATTCCTACCACTACTTTTGACAATGTGCAGGTTTCTATACCCGTCATTGATCAAGAACTTAATTCAGATCCTCGACAGGGCAATGTTGTTCAACCCCTCTTTCAAGATGAGGTAATTGTTCCCGAGGAACCCAACCCTGAGGAACAAACTCAACAACCTCAAGAATCTGTGCCATTAAGACGATCCACGAGAGAAAGGAAATTTTCAATTTCGGACGATTATGTCGTGTATCTCCAAGAACAGGAGGTAGAAAGTGGAATGTCGGAAGATGATCCAATTAACTTCCGTCAAGCTATGCAAAGTTCCAACTCTCATAAATGGATTGAAGCCATGAATGAAGAGTATAAGTCTATGCAAGATAATAAAGTTTGGGAACTTGTCCCATTACCGAATGGAGCGAAACCTGTAGGTTGTAAATGGATATTTAAAACCAAAAGGGATTCGAATGGTAATGTGGAGAGGTATAAGGCACGTCTTGTGGCAAAGGGCTTTACTCAGAAGGAAGGAATTGACTTTAAAGAGACTTTTTCTCCGGTTTCTACGAAAGACTCTTTTAGGACAATTATGGCGCTTGTTGCATATTTTGATCTTGAGTTGCATCAAATGGATGTCAAAACAGCATTTCTTAATGGCGACATTGAAGAAACAATTTATATGGTGCAGCCAGAAAACTTTGTGTCGGGAGACCCAAAGAATATGGTTTGCAAATTGACAAAATCCATCTATGGACTCAAGCAGGCTTCTCGTCAGTGGTACTTCAAATTTCATCAAGTCATTGCTTCATATGGTTTTGAAACGAATGTTGTTGACGATTGTGTGTATCACAAGTTTAGTGGGAGTAAACATATTTTTTCTGGTTTTGTACGTCGATGACATATTGCTTGCCCACAAATGACATAGGCATGTTGCATGACACCAAGAGATTTCTATCAAAAATTTTGAAATGAAAGATCTTGGGAATGCTTCCTTTGTATTAGGAATTGAGATACACCGGGATCGTTCTCGGGTATATTGGGATTGTCACAAAGGAACTATATTGAGAAAGTTCTCAATAGATTTGGCATGCAAAATTGCAAACCAGGGGAAACTCCAGTCGCTAAGGAGACAAGTTTAGTCTCAGTCAATGCCCGAAGAATAGCCTTGAAATTAAAGAAATGCAGAAGATTCCCTATGCATCGGCTGTAGGGAAGTTTAATGTAATGCTCAAGTATGTACGCGTCCAGATATTGCGTTCATAGTCGGCATGTTAGGCAGATATTTAAGTAACCCTGGCATGGATCATTGGAAGGCAGCCAAGCGGGTTATGAGGTATTTACAGAGAACAAAGGAGTACATGCTCATATATAGGAGATCGGATCAGTTAGAGATCATTGGGTATTCCGATTCCGATTTTGCTGGATGCCAAGACAGCAGGAGATCCACTTCAGGCTATGTTTATTTGTTAGCTGGTGGAGCGATTTCGTGGAGGTCTGCTAAGCAGACGCTCATTGCTTCGTCCACCATGGTTGCAGAATTTGTAGCATGTTATGAGGCATCTAATCATGGAATATGGTTGCGAAATTTTGTCACTGGGCTGCGAATTTTGGAGGGTGTTGAAAGACACTCAAACTGTATTGTGACAATAAATCAGCAGTTCTATATTCTAATAACAACAGAAGCTCGACAAAGTCAAAGCACATTGACATCAAGTTTCTCTCGTTGTAAAGGAAAGAGTACAGAGTGGTCAGATTTTCATAGAACACATTGGAACAAACTCCATGATAGCGGATCCGCTTACAAGGGATTACCACCCAAAGTCTTTCTCGAGCACACTGCTCATATGGGTGTCAGTCTATTTGAGGTACTTTAGTTTAGTGGGAGTTTGTATTTAGCTTGTTGCTTTATGTTAATACAGTTACATTCAGTTTATTTTTTGCAGAAATAAAGTATTCAGTTTATCACACACTCTGTTAAGTATTTTGAAGTATTGATCTCAATGAAGTTAAGTAGGACCAGTTGGAAATAGGCATGTGTGGATCACATTTACATGTAATTTTCATGCTACACATCCATGATTGATCTATGTTATTTGACTGTGTTGGTATACGTGACCATTGATGGGTTCAGTTACGATTAATGTAACAAAGACCGCTTTGATCCTATATTTTAAATAGCTCAATGAACGAGATTGTTTGGGATACCCTCAAGTTATGATAACGAAATTAAGGAGCTCACTAAAGTTTTAAACGCATTTATCAGGTTAATATGTGTCCAGAGGGAGATTGTTAGATTAATTTTGTATTAATCTTAATTGGGACCACACATGTAAATTATTAATGTGTGTTATCATTAAGAAGCCTTCTAATTATATGATCTAATTAAGTTTTAAGTAGGCTTAAGGGTATTTTTGTTATGGAACAAATGTGTAGATGCACTTATGTGAATTCTTTTCTACGAGGGGCGGAAATAGAATTATTGGATAAGTTCAAGTGAACTAATGTAATTAATGCAATGGTCCCCAATCCATCCCTATATATATGTCTTCTTCATCAAGAGACAAAGTGAGAGTTGGTTATTCTCATATTCTCTACATCCTCTCAAGAAGAGAAAATAAGGAAATCAAGGGGGAAAGGGTTGGAAGGCAAATTGCTATACAAAATTGGGACTAAAATCCGCTGCAATAATTAAATCATCACCAATGGATTCCGGTACGCTTCCGTTACATTATTTCTTCTTCTCTTTGTTTCAACATGGAATTTTAGAATATATGCTTTAAGGTTTGGTAATTAGATAACAGATTTATCTTTTCGAAAGAGTAACTCTGACTATACATAGCCTGAAGGCCCGTCTTGCATGAGAAAGTCATTTTAGAACTTAAGACCATATAGCAAAACAATATCCTCTCTTTAAGTAGAAATTGGGGAAATAGAAACGTTAAATTTCTATTAATCCAAAGTATTATCTATGACTATTAATATAACTTATACCCAATAGTAAAATTTTAAAAATCTTAGTTACTTATAGATTCATAAAAAAATTAATGGCTTGTAATTAAAACTGAATACCTGAGTGAGGCTCTCGAAGTTTGGGTGTTGGAGAACCATATTCCACTGTATATAGTTCACATTGTAATTGAAGTTGGTCACCATCACCTTAACTCGCTAATATTCCTTGTAGTTAAGTATCAAATGAGTGAATTCGGACCGGACAAATATGACTTGTGCATGAATTTACAAATACACAAAAGGTCTCCAGGAAAAAAATTCACCTAGGCCTGCTTGAAACTCAACGCAGGCCCTATTTATAGGTTATCTTGAGATTATGCTTTTATTGTAGCGGCCGTTCAACTGGGTTTTTACTAAAGTAAAAACAAAGACTTTATACAAAACTTGCATTTTATAAATAAAATGATTGTGACTTTTTCGCTCCTCAATTCAGAATTTTTTGAGAAAGTCTGCAAACTTGTATTAAATAGTTTCATATTGCCATTAATTTATCTATCTTGTTTAAATTGGTATTTTATGTTGACATTTGACCCGCTAGTGGCGCAGTGATTTCAAGGGGCTTGGCAAGCTCTAGGTTATGGGTTGGTGGTTTCCTATGATTCTTGTTTTAGCCTATACAGACCTTGCATTTTGAAAGTACTATAGAGTTGCCATAATTTTATTTCTGTTGATTTTCTCTTTCTCATTCATAATGAGCTTCAATTGGAATTGCATATTAGATATCACAAAAGATTTTTAACCTTTGTTTGCGGATTGTATTTCAAAAGCCTATGATCCACTGGACCCATATGGCAACATTACCATTAAATGGGATATAAGATCGTGGACTGTGAATGGTTATGTGGTAAGTATAAAAAAGATGGCCACGATATAATAAAATGATTCTCGAACTAAGCCATATTTTCTACTAATTCCCCATACTCAATCCTTCCTAGTATATCCTATTAGCTAAATTTAGTCTATGTTTCTAATCGACCTTCTTTATGAAATTGCAATTGTACATTGCTTAATAACCAACAATACCATCACATTCAAGAACCAAGCTTGGAATTGGGATGGACTTAGGCTGAAAAAGAGGTTATATGGACTGTGATGGGAGGTTAAACAACTAAGCAAGGAGATTGCTCAAATTTTAAGGGGGATTTATTCCCTAATGTTACTTGTAGAATCCAACAATAGTTGATTTGCTACCTGGAGTTCCTTACAACCTCCATCTGAGCTGGCATACTTAGTAGGTTGAACTTTTTTAGCCAGTCCACACATATAGCTAAGCCCAGGTGTATTTAGCATGAAATGTTTGGGCAATCCAACTGATCTGTTAGTGGTCCCAGCAGCACCGACATCAAGCTAGAATGAGTTTGCAGAATCTTAAAGCAAGGAAATAAGGACTCCACCTTTGCAGTAATTGTTGTCCGAAGGTTGTAAGGAGCTCCTGGCAACAAATTGTTGCAAGGGTGGAGTCCTGAGCTATTTGCTTCAAGATCCTACAAATTATGTGAGCTCGTTCTAGCTTGATGTTGGTGTTGCTGGGACCTCTAATAAATCAATCAGATTACCCAAACATTTCACGCTAAATACACTTAGGCTCTAGCTACACGTGTGGACTCGCTAAAAAAGTTCAACCTATTAAGTATGCTAGCTCAGATGGAGGTTGTAAGAGCTCCTGACAGTAAATCAACTACTGTTGGATTCTACAGGCAATAGTGGGGAATAAAATCCCATTTAAAGTTTGAGCAATCTCCTTCCTCAGTTGTTTGACTCCGTATCACAATCCATATAATCTCTTTTTTAGCCCAAGTCCATGCCAATTCCAGGCTCGGTTCTTAAATGTTACAGTATTGTTGGTTATTAAGTAATGTAACAATAGCAATTTCATAAAAAAGGCCGATTAGATACATAAACTAAATTTAGCTAATAGGATATATTATGAAGGATTGAGTATGGGGAATCAGTAGAAAATATTGCTTAGTTTGAGAATCATTTTATTATACCGTGGCCATTTTTCTTTTACTTAATTTTTCACATAACCAATTCACTATCCGCGATTTTATATCCCATTTAATTGTAATGTTGCCATATGGGTCCAGTGGATCGCAGGCTTCTGAAATACAATCAGCAAACAAAGGTTAGAAGTCCTCTTGTAATTTCTAATATGCAATTGCAATTGAAGCTCATTATGAATAAGAAAGAGGAAAGGAGGAATACAAGTAAAATAATGTTCATTTCTCTGTAATTGATGTTCTATTTGATTGGCTGGATATTTAGAGAGAGAGAGTGCAATTAAACTTTGATTGGCTTTCATTTTTTTTTTTACCTTCCTCCATGTGAGCTCTCATCTCTTTATTTGTAACTGTAAAAGTTTGAGAAAACAGAGAAAAAAGAAAAAAAAATGGATTTTTTTTTTGGTATTGAAAAAGTAGAGAGAGAAAGGGGGTGTTCTTTTTGTGTTGAATATGAAAGAGATATGTCCTAGGACTATTCATAGATTATGATTTGTACTTGGATATCTTATGCTTATTTTTATTAATAAAGTTTATTTATTTTACTTTATAATCTCTTGTAAATAATATTTATTAATACTAGTTCATCAAGTACGTGACTAGATTGTGGGATGCTAGTAATGTAATAATAATATTGTTTAGATGTCCCTAATCATGTATCAATAACCTAGGATCACGTTGATATAATGATTAGAGTATGGGTCAGCTGATGACTATGTTCCACAAGTCATGGATATGGAGATATCAAGCTGAACATACTGATACTTGTTAGGGAACAAAGTATTGGACTGACCCGCTTTGGGGACACTGCGAGGAGTGTTACATAATGTCATCAGTGATGTTCCCCATTTGTGATATCGTATTATCCTCAGACCTGAGATCGCCATGGTTACCAACATAGGGATTAGCATGTCAGGCATTATCAAACGTTGCTCTTGACCGAGTAATTATAAAGATGATGACCGAGCATACTATGAACTATGTAGAGGTATGTGGTTGATCAAGATGGGATTTGTCACTCTCATATATTGAGAGAGATATCGTTGGGCCCCTTGATAAGTGTAATTAATATTTGCATGGCCATGCACAAATGAGATGTCATTTGTTTTGGATTAATTATACTTAGAGATCAAGAAATAAAGATTGAACTATACAAGAATGACACTTGCCTAGTCTTGTGTTCAATCTAGATATCGATTGACAAAAGGAGTTAATGTGTGAAATATCAATTTAAGGTTGTGTCGTTTTTGACCTTTATACCCTTTGGATAATAGTAATGTTTTACTAGAAACCGCTTACTGTTCGTATAATAAAACGGGTTTTAATTGTACGGCCAAAGAGTGTAAAACCTACAGGGTCGCACACCAAAACGAGTTGGATCAAAACGAATTAAAACGGGCCAAGTTGGACTTGGGCCCAGTTCGTTTGTTGCTTAGGGTTCTCACTAGGGTTCCCTTATAAAAGGGAACCTTTGTTCTTCTTGGCTGTCAACGAAATTGAGAGAGGCAAGAAAATAAGAAATAGCAGAGAGAACCCTAGAGGGCGCTAGTACACCAAGCAAGATCTCATCTCGTTCGTGTGTGCATACCGTAGAGGCGTCGTGTTTTCTACGCTAAGGACGACAACAACAGAAGGATCAGATCCATCCTGTTCGTTTCATTGACATCAAATCTCGATTAAGGTATGTCATCTGTCGATCTTATTGAACTGCATAGATCATAGGATTCAATGATTAGTGCGTAAATTAGTGTATGCGATGCATGATTACTGCCCTAATTTTCTAACAGAATAATAGGAGTTGCAGAAGTTTTGCTTTGTGTTGGAGAGAGAAGGGGAGAGACCCAACTATTTATGGAGCAAGAGTGGGATGAAAATAGAGGGAAATGTGGGGAGTAGCAAGAATGGGGTGAAAAGAGAGGGAAATGTGAGGAGTTTATGTTGAAGTGAAGAGAAGAAGAACAGCACAATTTGGGAAATCGGAGAGAGGTGAAAAGAAAACCCCATTTTCTTTACAAAAATTCTTTGGAGACCGAAAGGTTGGACCGACTCCAGCTGGATCTGTTAAGCCCTGGCTGAAGAAAGAAGAAGAAGAAGAAGAAGCAGCAGCAGCTGGATCTGTTAAGCCCCTGGCTAGGACTTAAACTTATTAGCCAATATGAAGAAGAAGAAGAATGAGAGAGATAGAGAGAGAGAAGAGAATTCTGGAGAGAGGAAGGGAGAAACATTTTATTGAACAATGAGGTAAGTAACTACTCAACCCGATGTGAATGGTTGTTCCATGGGACAGGATTTTATAAGCGACGAAAAGATGTTATGCTTAAAGGACATTTAGGTGCCGTTTAGTAAAAAAACTGAAAATTGAAATCTGAAAACTGAAAACTGAAACTGAAAACTGAAAACTGAAAAAGCTGTTTGTTTACGTCTAAAAAATGTATCTGAAAAAATGTTGTTTGTTTTAATATAACACATCTGAAATCTGAATTTTTTTATTATGACCATTTTGCCATTATGACCAAAACAACACGTAGATATGAAAATAATGCATATATTCACAGCATGAATTGAACAAGACCATGGCAACATTCAAGATGCATTCAACAAGACCAACAACCATATAGCATACTCATCTAACAAAAGCAATTAATCTCAAAATTTTGCTTAAAACCCAACAATTTCGTCATATATATATATATATAAACAACAATTTCTGCATCCTAGTGCCTGTTTGTCGCCTCTGTGTGTGTGTGTATTTGTGCGCCTGTGTGTGTGTGTCTTTGCGTGCGCCTGTGTGCGTGTGGACGAGGGAGAGAAAGAATCCAAGTTATTTGTGCATCTGTGTGTGTGTGTGAAGGAGAGAGAGAATGATCTGTTTTCTTAACTTGGCAATGTGCGTGTGTGTGTTAAAGAGAGAGCGAGAGAGAGAGATCTCACCGGAGATAGAGAACGGCGACGTGGAAATGAACGGAAGTGATGGAGGCCTGGACGACGAGCGGCGTGAGATGAAGAGAGCGGCATGACCTAGGGCTGGGGCTCGATCAATTTGATAAAAGGGTGAAGGGGTGATTTGTGTGTAATTTTGAGAAAAGAGGAAGGGTAAAATAGTCTTTTTCTACTCTTTAAAATTAAGTTTCAGATTTAATTGGCAACTTTGCCACTTAATTTTTTGGATGAAAATTTTAAGTTTTAAGTGGTAAAAATTAAGTGGCCACTTAATTTTTTTAGTTAGTGAACAACTTTCACAGCCACTTAAATCTGAAAATTTTAAGTTTTCAAATTTAAGTGGCAAATTAAGTGGTAAGTGAACAAGGCCTTAGAGAGAAAACCGCTTGATTTAGATAAAGTGTGATCCTAAGGTTGAAAAAGATTAGGTAGATGCAGGAGAGTTGAGTAAGTGAAATTAGATTAAAAGGCATTGTTTGGGTTAAAATTTGTTATCCTTTCATATTAAATTTTAAATTATGAAGTGTGGTGAAAAAAATATTTATATGGATGCAAATAAAATTACTCTTCTATATTATTTGATTGGTTCTCTAATTCTTACATTATAAATTTGATTGGTTTTTCTCTTTAGAAAGAGAGTGCAGCTCCTCTAAATTTAAATGGTACTTTTATTCCCACATTAAAATTTTGGTTGGTCCTTCCACTTATTAATTTGCGTTTTACCCTTGCAATTTGTATCGGTGGTCGAATTTACTTGAGATTTTTATTGAATGAATTTAGATGATGTTGTTTATTGATTTTAGATTTAATTGGTGAATTTTGCTACTAAATATAATTTAATTGGTCCACCCCTTCATTAACACTAACCACCAAATATAGTCACCACAGGTATATAGAGATATAGTTTTCGTGTATGTCAGGTAGTGGGGCCCGATGGAGGTGGTTTCCAGGTTGGTGCCCACTGGTGGGTGGTGGTGGTGGTGGTGGTGGTGGTGGTGGGGGTGTGGGGGAGGAGAAAAACTTACCTGCAACAGACATACCACGTCAGCAATTCCACGTGGTATCCCAAACCAATTAAATTTTGCCACGTCGCCTCCTCTCACTTTCTCTCCGCCACGTCACTCATCACTCTCCTCTCTCTCTTTCTCTCTCTCTCTAGCTCGCTCACCAACCTCACCACCTCCGGCGACCCACCTCCGACCACCATCACTCCTCTGGCGACCACCATCAACACCACGGCCGGCGACCACCATCACTCCGGTTCTCTCTCTCCTCCTCTCTCTCTCTCTCTCTCTCTTCTTCTCTCTCTCTATCTCACGTCACTCCTCACTCTCCTCTCTCTTTCTCTAGCTCCTCACCACCTCACCTTCGCCGTCTTTCTCCGGCCACGTCCGGCTTCTCACCTCCGACCACCATCACTCCTCCGGCGACACCATCACTCCTCTCTCTCTCTGCTTTTTACTTTTTCTTTTTTCTTTTTCTTTTTAATTTAAATTACATATAGTTATTTGCCCAAAAATAAAAATAAATAAATTACATATAGTTAAAAAGTTGTTTAAGTTATAAGGAAGAGAGATAGAATTGCACCTAAGTCTAATTTTTTAACAAAAGAATATATAAGTCTAATTTCACTTATTATAGTTGTACCTAAGTCTAGAAAGTTCAAACCGAAAACATAGAATTTTGAGAGATCATCACAAAAGAAATACAAACTTGTAATGAAAGTACAAAGCATTATTGGAAGTAGAAACCAAATTTTCTTAAAAATAATGAACATAACAATCTCTTTCAGAGCCTAGCTCATACTTATAGATGGACTAGTTATATATCGTGCCAAAAGTAATTAATGTTCACTTATACTAAAAAAATATTATAAAACCAACTCGGAACCACAAAATATATTATCCTTTAATTTATACACTTTTAGAATTCAAAAATTATCGTGACTGTAGATTTTGTATAGGACGAGATATAACGAGAAAGATGCAAGAGAGAGATGAAGTTTGGCCATTGTAAGAAGGAGAAGAGAGAGATGTGCACTTGGAATTGTGTGAATATATAAATGTGTGAGCTAATGAATATATATATATATATATATATGTAGGGACTGAAACAACAGAGTTTTACATGCATTTTGTATGAGAATTTGACAAAAAATAAAATTTGTCTTTAATATTGTTCATACTTATAGTGGGCTTTCTTGAAAAATGCAGAGAAAGAAAGGAAGAACTACCCATTATTGCGTCCACTATGTGGTGGTTGTAGGTCTATTTTTGTGACAGTTATATTTGTGTCCACCTTTTATTGTGATAGTTGTGAATTTATGGCATATATATAAATATAAAAGGTTTTGTTATAAAATCATCACTTTGTATAAAAAATGAAAAGAAATATTGGAATTTTAGTGGATAATTGATATTAAATTTGGTTAGTCTAGGTACGTAGTTGGGAAGGTTATGCTAACCCACTAGGATCTATGAGAGATTCCAGGTTCGATTCGAGTTTCTTTATTTGTAATTAAAGATAGAGATTTAGATCTTTAGTGAAGGTGGGGAGAAGGACAAAAATTGCACTCATATAATTCTCATATATATATAAAAAAAAAAGGTTATAAACAATTTCACAGTATAATCAAAACCAACTATGAGAATATGGAAGATTTATCTAATTTTCCTCACCTTTCAAACCCGGCTATACTGCAAGGAAGATTCATTCCTGTAAAAAGCAATCAAACTCAAATGGATGAAAAAGAATGCTTGTATTTTTATGAAAGATATATATAGTGAGTCAGTGGTCGAGCTTTTACTAATTATGAGAAAAAAAGATTAGAGCGCGCTTATCATACCACATAGCTATTTCTGTTGATTCCACCCAATATATCTTTCGCTCTAATGATTCACACGACCGTTGAATTTAGCATACTATTTTTGCAACTAATCAAAACATTTTCAAGATAAATGATTTAACCCACTAGGATCTGTGAGAGATTCCAGGTTCGATTCGAGTTTCTTTATTTGTAATTAAAAATAGAGATTTAGATCTTTAGTGAAGGTGGGGAGAAGGACAAAAATTGCACTCATATAATTCTCATATATATATAAAAAAAAAAGGTTATAAACAATTTCACAGTATAATCAAAACCAACTATGAGAATATGGAAGATTTATCTAATTTTCCTCACCTTTCAAACCCGGCTATACTGCAAGGAAGATTCATTCCTGTAAAAAGCAATCAAACTCAAATGGATGAAAAAGAATGCTTGTATTTTTATGAAAGATATATATAGTGAGTCAGTGGTCGAGCTTTTACTAATTATGAGAAAAAAAGATTAGAGCGCGCTTATCATACCACATAGCTATTTCTGTTGATTCCACCCAATATATCTTTCGCTCTAATGATTCACACGACCGTTGAATTTAGCATACTATTTTTGCAACTAATCAAAACATTTTCAAGATAAATGATTTAACCTTCACTCATTAACCTTCATCGACAAACGTATCCTAAAAGCCTCTAAAAACATAATGTACAATACTCAGTTATGCATTATAATTTGACAAAAGCAAATATTACTTTGTTAATAATATTTAATTAACATTTTTTAAAAAAAAAGGGGGGGAAAACAAATGTATGTTAGTTATGTAATGTTAGATATTTGTGAGGCATACAAGAAAAAAGTTGTGAAAGTTAGGTAAATGATGGTCAAGATGGAGTTTGGTGGGAGCAAAGCAACATGTATACCTTATTTTAAATGTAGGTGTGATGTAATGCAAAATCTATATATGAAGAATATCATGTGCATGAATGCTTTTCAAAAAGTGAGAAAGATTGCTTTCCCATACCGCAAACATGCCAATTCTTTTCTATAAAAAGCAATCAAACTGAAAAATATGAAAAAAGAATGCTTGTCTTTATATGGAACTTTTATTGAATTATGGGAAACATATTGGATTTTTATCATCGAGAAAACACAAAACTATTTCCATTGATACCATTATATCTATCTTTTGCAATAATGATTCACATGAATTAATTTAATATATAATTTTTTAAGGGAGTCAACATTTTCGGGAATGATTCGAGACATTTTTAATGATTATTTTTTTATTTATATATAGTTTATGCATCTATTGTATTTATTATTATTTAAATACTCGCCAGAGACAAATATAATATTTATAAGATAACAAATATGGAACCTATGAGATAGACAGAGACATCATTTTTTACAAAAAAAAATAAAGTAAATAAATAAATAATTAGTAGACAGGAAGCGAGACCCGAAACGTAATTAAAAGCCCTTATATACAAAGCATCAATTAATTAATAGTGCCAGCTAGCTAGTTTGTTGGACGTAGACCTTAAATTAATTATTTGCACGTACTTTGGTCTAGATAATTCGCATTTTGATATATGCAATGACAGTTTCCGTTTATGGAGCAAGAGTGGGGTTTGGTTTCAAATCATCAATCATATAAAATCAATGATACTCCTTCTTTCCTAATTTAATTGTCACATTTTGAAAAATTAAAAGTTAAAGAGATATAATAAGTACTCCAAAAGAAAATACTTATTTTCAAAAATGCCTTTTACTTTTTTTTAATAAAAAATGATGGCGGGATCCATAATAAAAAAAAGTGATGGGAACTTAAAGGGTAATATTGAAAGTCATAAAAAGTGTTGTAATTAATGACTTACTAAATATAAAATGTAGACAATTATTTTAAGACATCCAAAAATAAAATAGTAGACAATTAAACTGGAACATAGTGAGTATTATTGAATACCTATAGCTATAGGATTTGTGACTTGCGCAATTAAGGCTAGGGGTCATACGACGTCTAACTAAAATTAATGATATAGAATCATAGTTGTCTTTATCAATCTTTGAAATATTAATGCTATACTATAAATTTAGAAAAGATAGCACAATCAAGAGACGTATATTAGTCTATACAAAAAAGAAAAAAACACATATATTTATGAGATAGTGAGTTATAGGGCTTCGCTCCGTAATATTTTATAACTCTAAGAACGGACTCAATCATATTTAATAAAGAAAAATAATATTAATTTCATAATTTGGTTTTATAATAAGGACACTTTTCATAATATTAATTTATTTTAAGGAAAATAATAAATGTTGATGTACAAATATACCCCTAATTAGTTTAAGTTAATGTTAAAAGTAACAAATCTCTCTCTCTCTCTCTAGTTCTCATTTCTTCTCTCTTCTCTCTATCTAAAATCAAATATATTGCTCTCTCTCTCTCAAATCAATAGACCAACCTTAGCTCTGACGAACGATCTTACCTCCTCCTCCACCACCACCACCACCACTACCACCACCACTTGACTCTCCGATCGTTTCACAGAAAGGATCGGAGCACCGTTCTCATCATCTTCTTCTTTTTTTCTGCGGAGGTAATTATAAAACATATATAACTTTTGATTGAACCGTTGGATCTAACTGATTTTCGAATATGTTGTTCAGAAGACAAAGTTACTTTATTATTGCGTAAATCAAGACGATCAGAGGTCATTTTATTATCGAAATCGACCAATTTTGACAGCCCAGCGGGATATTGGGAAAAAAAAATTATGATCGTAACTTTTTTTTACGAACCCTACGTCGATCCATATATATATATATACATAAATAGAAGGTTGTTCAGGTGGTGCTAAATGCATTTAGGTTGCTATCCAGAAGGTTGTCCAGGTGGTGCTAAATGCATTTAGCACCTTTTGATTGTTGTCCAGAATGTGCTAAATGCATTTAGTACCTTCTGGTTGCTGTCCAGGTGGTCCTAAATGCATTTAGCACATTTTGATTGTTGTCCAGAAGGTGCTAAATGCATTTAGTACCTTCTGGACGCTGGAGCGCATTTAGCACCTTTTGATTGCTGTCCAGAAGGTGCTAAATGCATTTAGCACCTTCTGGTTGCTGTCCAGGTGGTCCTAAATGCATTTAGCACCTTCTGGAGCACATTTAGTACCTTTTGATTGCTGTCCAGAAGGTGCTAAATGCATTTAGCACATTCTGGTTGCTTTTCAGGTGCTGCTAAATGCATTTAGCACATTCTGGAGCGCATTTAGCACCTTTTGATTGCTGTCCAAGTAGTGCTAAATACATTTAGCATGCCTTCTAGTTGCTAACCAAAAGGTGTAACCAAAAAGTGCTAAATGTGCTAATAATGAAACATGATATGTTATAAGGAAGGGGTATTGGTGTCTTTTTTGTACAGTATCCTTAATTTACATGTCTAATTTTTAAATGTCCTTTATAATTATATTATTATTAGAATGAGCCCTTATGTCCAATTGCCCCTATATTTATTTGTAATTTAATGAGATAATGGGTTATAAGGCCTCGTTCCATAATGTTTTATAACTCTAAGGACAGACTTATATTTAATAAAGAGAAGTAGTACTAATTTCGTAATTTGGTTTTACAATAAGGACACTTTTCATAATATTAATTTATTTTAAGAAAAATGATAATTGTTGATGGACAAAAATACCCTAATATAATTCCCTCTCCCTCACTCCTCTCTCTCTCTCTATCTCTCTCTTACAGAAATATAAATCGTTTATGTATAAACCAAGCATTGTATGTTGTTGGTGCTGCTAATGAACATTTCAACAACATCTCTTCTTCTTCTTCTTCTTCTTCTTCTTCTTCTTCTTCTTCTTCTTTGCTTAATGAATTCTCTTTCTCTCTCTAAATCTTTTTTTTCTGTAAAAGTATCTCTCTCTTGATCTCTAATATGAGACACAAAGAGAGAGAGTTTTAAATTATGTGGGAAGTGTTTCTTCGCTAGGACCGAAGGAAATGGGAGGCGGAAGATGACGCGTTTCCTAGGAAAATGCCACTTGCTTTTGAAGAGGAGGCGGAAGAGGCTTGATGATTACTTGGATCTAGTTTTTCTCTTTGCAATTTATGCGAAATTTGGTGGTAAAAGGAGAAAAGGCAAATCATAGATAAAATTGAAGGAGGTTGAGGTGGAGTGTCCAATTGATGATGAATCGAAGGCGTTCATGAAGGTTTCGAGAACATAGAAGACTAAGGAAGATGTTTATTTTGACAAGGATTTAGATTTGATTGGAGGTGTGAGAGATGAAAATCTCATCAATTTTTTTATTTTTTTATTAGTACTAAAACTAATTTAGTACCATTGGTATGCTGAAATAGATTGATGCTAAAGAGATTTAGCACCATTCATGCTGAAACAGATTGGTGCTAAACATTCTGGTTGGTGCTCAGAAGGTGCTAAATGCATTTAGCACCTTCTGGTTGCTGTCCAGGTGGTGCTAAATGCATTTAGCACCTTCTGGTTGTGCATTTAGTATCTTCTGGTTATTGTTCAGAATGTGCTAAATGCATTTAGCACCTTCTGAACCTTCTGGTTATTGTTCAGAAGGTGGCACCTTCTGGTTGTGCATTTAGCATTTTCTGGTTATTATTCAGAAGGTGCTAAATGCATTTAGATTCAGAAGGTGCTAAATGCATTTAGCACCTTATGGTTGTACATTTAGCATTTTTTGGTTATTATTCAGAAGGTGCTAAATGCATTTAGCACCTTCTGGTTGATATTAGTGTCTTAATGAGACGTGAGATACTATAAAAAAGGGGTATTAGTGTATTTTTTGTATAGTGTCCGTAATTTGCATTGATAGTTTTTAAGTGTCCTTTATAATTATATTATTATTATAAGCCCTTATGTATAATTGCCTCTATTTTATGAGGCAATTAGGCATTAGGACATATTCCAATAATAATATAATTGTAAAGGACAATTATAAATTAGCGGTGTAAAATAAAGACACTGGACAAAAAAGATAATAATGCCCCTTCCTTAATTAACTAATAACAAAAGTACTATCATTACTACTAATTTCTACCTGTCCTGTCATTATCCAATCCTACTTGATCGAGTAATAATTAATATAAAAAACTAATTAACTCTTATTCCAAGAATTGGAAATTGAGGAGTGGAGTTTAATTTTCCACGGTGCGTGCAAAAAAAAACTCTAATTTATTACATACATAACTATTATTATGTTATGCATATCAAGTTCTGGAGTTTGCTTTGCTTACAACTCAGTTGATGGTTGATCTACGCGCATATATGTATATATATATATATATATTAATACAGTAGCATCATTTTATTCATTTATTTATCTTCTTTCCAAATCCATCCATAGCTATCAATTTAAATTCTAATTCTCCAAACATTCAAATTCAAATCTAAAAGTCTATCCCAATGCATTTGAAATTAAAAATAAGTCAACAAATAAGAAGAATAATAAGTTACAATCTTTAATGGTGGACAAATGCAATAATTCATGTATTAATGCTACAATATATTTGTGCACAAAAGTGGAACATCAATAAAGGTTAAAATCATTCAAACATTTTAAAGATAATTTAGCATTATACAAAAATTTCAAGCATTAAAAAAAAGTTAAAAATACCAACACTAAAATATATAAAATATTAATCTAAAAACAATTTTACATTACCCAAAATGAGAAATAACATAGATATATGCGGTCTGGTCAATGCAAAAGACAAAGTAAACTACACGTTTTTTTTTTAAGGGAAAATAGTTGAGAAGATCATGCCGACATCATCAAGTGCCAAGATGATTGTGATGATATCGTCGATGCTAAGATGGTCACCTTCACAAATAATAATAAGACATGTGTAACTTGTACTATTTTATGACATCTGTAAAGTGTAGAGTAGTGCCCGAGTTTTGCCTTTTTACTGTTCACCATAAAGGAGCATTATAACCTTAATTCTATACCTATATATAGAAGAAGGAAAATTCATTATGAGGGTCTAGGATTTCAGGTAATTTACTGTAGAAAGAGAGAGCTGATTGCTTACTTCTAATTCTCTGAGTCTATTACCTTTGAGCATATATACAAACACACATATAAAAAGGAGGACATATTGCTAGAATATCATCAAAGCTACCGGAGGAAGCTACCTTACAAACAAAAATCCTTGTCTCCATTACCACTTTCCATTATTCACATAACTAATTCTACTTTGAACATACCTTGTGGGAAGACTCAGTTTTTTTGGCACCCACAAATAACGATAATTTTACCAACAAAAAAATTAGCAGTTCTCTCGTTAGTTACTCCAGTTGGAAAAAGAGTGAATAACTTGACAAATAACTGACACAAAATCCCATTAATTCTCTACGATATCAATCATATTTGGAGCTCTCCAATTTCTTTCTCTCCAACTTATGCATCTTCAATCACCATCTCTACAATTTCAATCCATGAAGAATTATGCCTAGCAATTAATGCTAATATCGACAAAAATAAGCAATAAATTAATAGTTCAATTTCACCACTGTAAATTTTAAGTAGCTATGAACATTAATCAAGCCTTTTATGTTTTTATTCCTCCATTTACTTTGAATCAAACTGTTGTGAACAATAGGGCATAAACATTAAGAAGTTTTATTGCTATGAATGTTTATTAGATAATAAATAGACATTCATATATTTAATTTCTAAGATCAATGAAAGCCCTAAATTTTAAAAATTACAAATTAAATATTCCAAAGACAAAGTAATGGAAGATAAAAAATAAGGAGAGATGAACTAATTGAGGTAAGAGAGGATATGTATATTTTTATAATTGGAGAGAAAGAATAAGGAGAGACAAAGCTAATTGAGGAAAGATAAATTTGCTAAGAGAATATATATAGAGAGAACATATCTTATGGTGGGCACTATTCGCACACCACAAATTACTTGGTTTTGGACCATTTCTTATAAACACTCCAAAAGGTAAGTTACTTTCTCATCTCCACTCCAAAATCACTTTCACCACTCTCACTATTATACAAAGTAATTAACTAATTAAATACATTAATTAATAAATTAATTAAGTTAATTAAATTGAAAAAAACAAAACCATTCCACCACTCCCCCTTTTCAAAACACGTACGCTCTCTTCTCTCATTACACTCCCTCATCGTAACCTCTCTCACCCACTCCTCCTCACAGACTCACCCATTTCTCAGTCAATCATCTCCCTCATCTTCGTCTTCACCATCGGCATCATCATCTCCTTGCTTCTGTCTTCAGCATCACCAAGTAAGTTAAACATTTTGTCCTATTTTGACCTAATAATGGTTTGGTTAATTGTGGTTGTAACCTATGCCAAAATTTACCCAAAAATAAAAATTTTTTATTAAGAAGTTTAGCATCCTAACCTTTCAAAGGAGAGGTTTAAACACAAGCTTTTTTTCTTTTCATTCTTTTCTCTTAAGTTAGATATTGCTATGCATGTCAGATTATTACATCAGTCACCGCATGTCCAACGAGAAAGTAAGTCTCACTCCCTGGACATCCGGCATCTAGTTGCACCGTAGTCACCCAATGTCTAGCGAGTAAGACTTACTGCTTGCATATGTTTTCTTGTTTTATGGATGCAATTTAAGGTTCGAAGTTTTGTCTTCTTAAGTATCATTCTCAAGGGGCTTTACGAGGTTCTGGAAATAAACAAAGGAAATGTTAATAGACTTTTCCTTTTGTGTATATGCTCCTTAAGATCTTATAATCATACGATAGAGTGTAGACCTTTCTTAAATTTGTTAAATGTTCTTTCATTGGGATTCAACTTCAATAATTTTATTATATTTCCTCCATCTTGGTAACTGTGACTTAGCTTTATTCTGAACTTATGGTCATATGTATGTGTGTATACTATATGCATATGGCTTAGTGCTATATTTAGCTACAATATTTTATAATATTTTGCTTTTAAAGAAAAAAATGGGGTAATTCATATTTTTGGGTACTCCACTACTCCATCCCTGATTAAGATCAATCCAATGACTGATTATTATTGTTTTATGTTATTAGATATGACGAATAACAATCCAATGACAGCCGCGGAGAGGCAACGAAAAGTAAAGTTTGTCGCGGCACTAAAATTGTTTATTATACCTTCATTTTAATTATTTATTGACTACATATACTTTTATTTTAATTCTTTATTAACTACTATACTCGGTCCCATTATTTATTTTAATGTAGGACCAATCTGAACAATTGAGTATAATTAGCCATTGGAACAAGCAATGCAAAAGAAGAGACATGCGGATGCCCCGACAAAGACTACAAGTACAACAACAAAAACCTCGCCAGGATGCAGATCCGCTAGAAAAGCCAAAGCCCCACCACAAAAGAAAATAAAGTAGTTATTTTTGTATAAATGTAATTGCGTTTGGCTTAATGTAGTCACGTTTGGTACTTCTTTTTTGTTAATGTATTTGCTTTGGATTTGGTACATGTGTTAGGCTTAATGTATCTGCTTTGACTTAATGTTCATGTATTACATTATCTAAGTTCCATTTTTGGATAATGAAAAATACTGCCATGCATGTTTTGATCATTTATTTTTTATTAATTTATCCTAATTATTGCAAAGAAGAAGAAGAAGAATTTACCTATATTACTAGTATTAGAAGAAGAATTTGTTATCCCCATGTCCTAAATTGATAATGCTCGCTAGACATTGGGTGATATGTACGCAAACAAAAGACGAATGTCTAGCGAGTAAGGCTTACTTTTTCGCTAGACATGGGGTGGCTAGGGTGCACCTAAAATGAATAAAACCTACTGAAAAATTTACTAAGCTTGATATCTAACGAGTATATTACTCGCTAGACATTAGGCGACTATGGGAAAACCAAAGGACGGATGTCCAGTGGGTAAGGCTTATTTTCTCGCTATACATGGGGTGGCTGGGGTGCACCTAGAATGAATAAAACCTACTGGAGCTTACTTTCTCTCCCGTTATGTAGTGAATGAGGCTTATATTTTGTTCCAAGTGAAAAGTAAATCAAATACACTCACAACAATAGTAAATTATGTATCTTTAAAAGCAATTATATTATGAGGACCCTTCACATATTCGGATCAAAATGTTGTCATTCATATAAAAAAAAAGGTATCAAACACTTTCTATGCAATAAAAAGTTACATATTCGGATCAAAGTGTTGTCATTCTAACAAAAAAAATAAAGGTAATACCAAATTACCAAGTAATGTATTCAGTTAATGAAAACCCAAAAACAAATTTGTCCTGCTCGCTACATGTCTGGTAATTATACCTATCATACTCGCTTATCATGAAGCGAGTTACAGGCTAGGACTGTCTACTGATGTCTAGCGAGTGGGCATGACAGCAAAATTTTCCTATGTCGCTACATTTTCAACGAATGAGCTACTATAATTCACTCCATATCAAGCGGCTGTCACTGTATTTCCAGTTATGTGTACTCTGTTCAATGCTTTAGAGTGTTGTGTATGTATTCATTGCTTAAAAATGCAAAAAAGAAACACAATGACATACAAAACACTAAGCATATCTCTCCTCCATCATCCTTTTCTTGTATATCACCTTTAGGTTCTTCATTACCTTTCATTTTTAACTCTATGGTGTTCTCACCACTATTCATGGGTCTAGGGTTTCTTGCTTACTTCCACAAAATATTGCTTTAATGCTTGATTTTCTTCAATCAATGAAAGTCTTTGTACATTTCAATCAAGAAGAGGAGAAGAAAAGGAGAGTCCAGCGATTTTGGCGTGGTGGAGCATTGGAGGGGAAATCAAACGTGAGATATCATTAAATTCCATTTGAATTTGACAAAGTAATTATAAGTTAATGTAATATGTAATTAGGAAGGTTAATTTTAACTTTAGGTAAATAACCATTGGGTAAAAATATAAATGAGTGGTGTGCAAATAGATAACTAATGCATTTTTAATAATGGAGTATTACCAAGTAATTCTTGGTGTGCAAATAGTGGCTGCCTATCTTATACGCACTAGTGCGTACGCACCGGTGCTTTGGCACAGTTTCCGAAGAGCAATTAACTTAAAGTGCTTTCTTCCTTCTCAATTTGCTTCAGATAAAAACGACCCCCTTTTCCTCTCTTTCTCACTTTTCCTCTCTCTCTCTCTCTCTCACAAAGAAAGAAAAGGACGGCTCCCTCTCTCCCTTTTCCGACCGGCACCTCTCACTCGTCCGTAGCTTCTGACCGGCTCCTTCTCTCTCTAAAAATTTCCGGTCTCCTCAGTTATATATAACACCCTTTTTCCTTAATTGTACCACAACGACCGATTGTACCACAATGTAAAACTATCATAATCCACAAATAAAATTCACTAGATTCAACCAAATCTCCCATTTATCCTCAATCCAGTAACCTGCTTGAACATGGATCAAGTTTCTCTGTTCTTTCTAAGCATGGTTACACGTACATAAAATTGAAGAAGAATTCAAAGTTCAACAATGAGAATATTAATCCGATCCTGTGATGTCCAATATTCCTTAGTTATAATATATAACACCCTTTTTCCTTAATTGATAGCTTCATTCTCTTTGTTATAAAAAAATCCTTGTTTTTAAACCCGAATAAAGACAAGGCATTGTACAAATTAATCCACTTTTCTCTTCTTTCCTCATTGGAAAGGCTCGTCCAATTTCGCAAATAAAAGCCTACAAAATAAAAGCCTACAAAATCTGAAACAACAGAGAAAACAACTTCGCAAATAAATCACTTATCACTTCGAAGAAATGAATCACTCATCACTTCAGTTGCAATGTTTAACCATACAATTTCTACAAAATAAAAGCCTACAAAATCTGAAACAACAGAGAAACAACTTCGCAAATAAATCACTCATCACTTCGAAAAAATTAATCACTCATCACTTCAGTTGCAATGTTTAACCATACAATTTCTAAATTAATCACTCATCACTTCGAAATCCAATTTCGAAATTAATCACTCATCAATACACAAATAAAAGTCTACAAAATCTGAAACAACTCAGCAATGACATACATTTCAAACTCTGAAATTGGAGTCCTAAATTTCGAAAATACAGATTGCCAGGCACCATTTTGAAGAGGAGAGAGAGGAGAGAGAGACCCACTTACGATTTTAAGCCTTCGTCTTCAGCTTTAGAGAGGGAGAGTGCGAGCCTTCTTCAGCTTTAGAGATGGAGAGTGCGCGCTCGGAATGTGGAATTTCTGAGGCAGAGACGCGACGGGATGGGTCGGTTCTTTAGAGAGAGAGAGATCCCGTCGCCATTTTACAGAAACAGTGAGGAGACCGAAAATTTTTAAAGAGAGAAGGAGCCGGTCGAAAGCTACGGACGAGTGAGAGGTGCCGGTCGGAAAAGGGAGAGAGGGAGCCGTCCTTTTCTTTCTTTGTGAGAGAGAGAGAGAGAAAAGTGAGAAAGAGAGGAAAAGGGGGTCTGTAGACACCCCGATCTGTGACCCCCGCAAGAACCCTAAACTACTATTTTGGGTCCGGGACCCACCCGAGGACCCTAAACTACACTAGGAGGGTTTGTTGGGCGACAAACTTGTTTTTTAGAAAGATTGTCGCACGACATATCACATTGTCGCACGACAATCCCTGATATGTCGAGCGACAATCCCACTATGTCGCGCGACAATCCCCCTCTGCACTAGACCATCCACTTTCTGACACATCAGTCTGTCAGAACCGTCACTTCAGCCGTTTGTCGCGCGACAATCCCACTATGTCGCGCGACATATCACAGTGTCGCGCGACATTTGCCTTTTTTAGAGGAATGTCGCGCGACAATCTCTCCCGAGCAGTATAAATAGGCCAACACCCCCAAGGGTTCGAAGGAGCATTTTTTGGAATCTAAGAATTTGGGGCTTTAGATCTGATTTTATCAAGCATTTTTCTATTACTGTCTTATTTCGGAAGAATTATCGAATCTATTCTCGACACTCGACGTGTCCCGTCTCTGGAATCGATTTCTCGGAAATATCTGAAGAAAGAGAAGATTATTATCGCCGGAGATCCCTCTGCCGTATTATATTTTCTTTCTTATTATTATTCTCGTCGGGAAGGTAAAGAAAGTCCCTTCTAGTATTTAAAATTAGATATCTGTGTACTTGTTTTACTTCTGTTATTTTGTCCACGTTTTATTTGAATAAACTTATTGTCAAGTTACAAATAGTCTACCGTTCTCAAAACAAAAGACCCTGATAAAATCACTTTCAAAACCAGAAGAGTAAATACATTATCGTCCAGATAAACCATGTTTTCAAACCCCGGACCGATAAAAGACTTATCTAGGAATTAAAATCCACACATCCTGTCTTTTTCATAGACTGCGATGTGTCTGATAAACTCTCCTCAAAGAGTTCTAATTCGGAACGAAATATTTCAAAAGAAATATTTTGTTCTTTTTTAAATAACTAATTATAAATAATATATATATATATAATTGCATGAGTTTCTCAGGACTTTCTCACAAAATTTTACTATTTTTGTAGGATACATTTTCAAGGAAAAACTTTCTTGTGAGAAAGTCGTTGGAAAATTATAGACATACTTTCATGTAAATCAAAGTTGTTTTTCCTTCACTTATTGGCAATAGGTGAAGGAAAATCAACTTTACTTTTCCTTTCTTGCTTTCCAAATTGGCCCTAGAGTAATTATATATTCCCATCCACTTAAAAGGGAAAACCTTGAAGGAATACTCCATTCCTAGCCCAAAACTTGAACTAAATATCAAAATCCTTCTTGAATGGAATGTAGCATTATTGGAATGATAAAACTCGAACCAAAAGTGCCTTAAAAAGGTTTTGTGAATCACATAAGTTTAAGTGGTCTTTATTACCGTGCAAAGTTCATCACTACAAACTCTAGATATAAGCTTGTAATCTTCTCTTTTGGCATATGAATCAATAAATTTTCATCACAGACTCTAGCGTAGGCTAATAATATTCTCTTTTGGGATATGAATGAATAAATTTTCATCACAAAACTCCAGTGTAGCCCTCCATGTTGCTAGCTTCATTCGTATAATTTGCCATTGATGTGGGTCAAACACTTGTTCAGTGCAACGGCTACCCAGAAAATGCTAATTAGTAGTGAAACATCAGTTATCGTACGAAATTTAAAGAATCCTCTGCTGAACTAGAGTTCCAATTAAAGAAACCATCAATTATCATAATCAAGGAACAAATAAGAACGTCAACAAAAAAGAAAGTACTAATATTGCTTTTGGACAACGGTTAACTTGCCCATATATAATAGTTCATGTTCCATCAAAATATTATAAAGGGGGAGAAAAAGTTCTTTCTAATACTACAAGTTATACAAATTGACCATGATGAAAAAAAAAGAGGATAAACTATGAGACAAGACAACTCCCTAGAATACATTGTACTTAAATAAATTATCTTTACAAAAATTACATCTGTTGGCGTAAGGCAGGCTTATCATTTGGCTGTCGAGTAACTTTTGTGGACATAAGCTTTTTTATCTCCAGTGATTCATCCAGTCAAGCTTCTTAACAAGATTTCAAATAACAGTGAAAATGCAGTCAAGATTTGGAACAAAAATTAACAAATAACTCACCATGTAATTAAACTCTTTCTAGATTATGGGGAGGCAAGAACATTACGAGGAATTCAAAACATTCGAAGTAGTATGAACTAAAACCTAACTCATATTCAAAGCATGAACAAACTTTTGGCCATTATGAAAAATTATTACTTCTAATAAATTGTGTTTGGAAAAACAAATGGTAGATATATACAAGAATAAGTAAACATGAGCACTAGGAAATACCATCAGCAATAGTATCACCTCTAAGTACATGAAGGGAACGGTGGAGAGCGTTGTATCTTCCTTCGATGTTGGCACCACTGTTATCATCTTTTCTTTTTAGTTTAATATATCCCTATCCTATGGTGACTGAATAAGTTAATGAATTCTCTAGCACTAGGCCCAACAAGCTCTTAGGCGACGCACATTGTCCGTCTCCTAAGCTAAGTATGTGCGTCTCCTAAGAGTCGGGCGACGAACAAGCCGTCGCCTAAGAGCCGTCGCCTAAGTTGCGTCGCCTAAGTTCTTAGGCAACGTACAAACATTGGTTCGTCTCCTAAGAAGATCTTAAGCGACGTTCATAGTGTTCGTCTCCTAAGATCTTAGGAGACGCACATTGACCAATGTGCGTCGCCTAAGAGTCCCACTTAGGAGTCGCACATTGATCAATGTACGTCTCCTTAGTGAGACTCTTAGGAGACGCACATTGGTCACTACGTCTCCTAAGTGGGACTCTTAGGCGACGTACATTGACCAATGTGCGTCTCCTAATAGTCTCACTAAGGAGACGCACATTGGTCAATGTACGTCGCCTAAGAGTCCCACTTAGGAGACGTAGTGACCAATGTGCGTCTCCTAAGAGTCTCACTAAGGAGACGTACATTGATCAATGTGCGTCTGCTAAGAGTCCCGCTTAGGAGACGTACATTGACCAATGTGCGTCTCCTAAGAGTCTCACTAAGGAGACTTACATTGACCAATGTGCGTCGCCTAAGATAGAACATTGGTCCTTCTTAGGCGACGCACATTGATCAATGTGCGTCGCCTAAGTGAGTGACCATAATTCTAAGAAATGCTAAAATTACAGTAACCCATGCAGCCAAACTGCATTTTTATGTATAACACTGCATTTTACACGAAAAACAGTATGTAATCCCAAGCAAAGAATTCTAAAACACCATATAATTCACAAACATAACAACGAATTCTAAAACACCATAATTCACAAAATCATATTACAATTCACAAAACTACATCAATGTAATTCACAAAATTTCATAAAAGTCTCAAAATACTCAAAATATACAATCACAAAATGTTCAAAGAAAAAAAAAAACTTGAAGTCTCAAAATAAAAAAAAAACATTTTCGTTAACCTTTTACTGTTGGCGGGAAGTAGACTCGCCACCGGAAACATTTCCTCTAAGTAGTAGCCGAACCTAAGCTTGTATTTGGTACCAAATTTCTAACACTAAATCACAAAAATGCATAACTTAACTAATTTATCACTCACTTATTTTACTAACCTAGTTTATTTATTCAACAAAAATTTTTTACTCATAAACCCGTCCCCGTCCCCGTCCCTCTATTTTTTCTATCTTCTTCAATAAACCCAACCCCCCACCCTCAATACCAATAAAAGCTCCAAATTCCATCTCCTCTCCACAAACAATTACCAAAAACATTATTTCTCACAAACCCATTACCCAAAACCAATCCAAAAATCGGTCATCATTAATGGCTAATCAAGAACATGAAGAATCAAGAAAGCTTCAGTACCCACTTGACTCAAATATTTACAAAATCCTCAATGAAATTGGCCGAGGGCTAAGGGTATGAGAAGCATGTAATAGTAGAACTCATCAAAGAGATAAACAATAGGTGGCGGTGAGTCTTACCTCAAGCAGAGGATCTTGGAGGAGGGCGGTGGCCTGCGTAGGACGGGAGTAGGACGGGCGATGAGTGAGAGGCGGGGAGACTAGGAGAGGAGAGACTGGGAGTGAGACCGTGAGAGGCGAAGGTAGGCCAGTGGCGGAGAGAGTGTGAGAATGAGAGTTGCTTTTAGTTTTTGTGAAATGGGGATTTTTTTTCCCCAATTTGTAGTTTTAACTTTTTGCTTTTTGCCTCCAAATAAAAAATTTCCCTCTTTTTTTTTCGTGAAAAATTCAAAAAAAATTTAAAATCTTAAGAGACATACTAATTTATGTGTGTCGCTTAAGAGTTACACTTAGGAGACATACATATATTAAGTATGTCGCCTAAGAGTTTTTAATTTTTAATTTTTAAAATTAAATTTATTTTTAATTTTTTATATTTATTTTACTCATTTATTATTTATATGTTAAAATGATTTTTTGTTTTTTAATTTATTTTATAGAAAATGTTTTTTTGGGTGATAAATTTTTTTTTCATAAAAGATAAAGAAATACAAAAAATATCAATTTACAAAAATAAGTATGAGATATAGGAATTACTTAACTAATTTTTTTTATTTCTCAAAAAAAAATTTATTTTTTTATCATTTTAATTTAATTTCATCTTATTATCAATAAAACCTCAAAGTAGCTTTATCTTAAAAGAAAAAATTGGATGAGAGTTGGACAACATTTTTACTTTGGCCTCTTATTGCTAAGCATAAAATTTAATGGAGTTTTTAAAATATGTAACTTGTAATAGGTAAAAAATAAAAAATTATTTCATTGAAGTTAAGCATGTGTTTACCGCTTATTTTTATATAATAAGTTTTGATTTGATTATATATATATATATATATATATTTAACATGTGTTCCCCCTACTGCATCACTTAAGGTCCTCCTACAACGAGTGATCTAATCGATTCTAAGAGCGACTAGGCCATTAATAGGGTGTTTTATCAAATAGGGTTCTTGGGTGTTCAAATGTCAAATAAGGGGAAACTCTATTTGACGCACATTGGTTGGAGAAATGACTTATCTACAACAATAGTAAAACCGATCAATTGAATTATAAATAATAACAATACAACATCAATAGCCCTGTTTGTCTCTAATCCTTTGCCCAAGCCTACACTATTGAAGGCTAAGAAACCTGCCCCCTTGTGGACCGTATTACAACTGTTACAGACTTGTCTACCATCGGGCTTTGACTGTTACGGTGAGTGACACTCGATTTCCAACAGTCAAGTGCTGAAAATCGATTTTAATCGAGATGTAATGCCGTTGATTATCAGTGACATAGTTATTTATATTTTCTTTGTTTACATTAGAAATGCTATAATGAAGAATTTTGTTTACATTAAAAATGCTATAACTTAAAATAAAAATTTCAAAATTTAATATTTAAAATCTACTAATGGCACTTAACACATTCTCATTACTACCATCGTATATTAGAGTCAACACAAACTCTAGCATTAAAATCATTTACACCATAAATATATATAGATATATTTAGATATTTGATTCCTAGCGTTCTCTATGTATATACATATGTTTATTTGCGTTTAATTTGATGAACATAGAGTTTGTTTATTTAATTGTACGTATAGGTGATGAACGAATAAAGAAGTCATCCTTAAAAGTCGTCAAAGCATAAAATGTGTAGGGGTGTACACTACGTATATAACACAAACTCAGAAATAGTCTCTCATTTTTAATGGAAACAGAAACGCATTTAAGAATAATTGTGTATATTTAAGAATAAATGCGTCTTGGATAGGATCATATTGCAAACAAATCGGATTAACATAAATTTATATCTGATTTGTTAATCAAAGGCCTAACTGGTTCGGATTGGATTTGGATATACGGATCTGTTTTCCTTAATTTATATTTTGTTATAGATTATTGACTTTCAATAAATCAAAGAAGAGAGAATGTTTAACATAAATAATTTAGACCTGAAGGTTCATGATTTATACTTTTGAAACTTAAATTTCATAATTATTATTTTAGACTTGAAAATTCGTAAAATACCAATATTTGTTATGAAACTTGAAGTTCTCTAATCATAATTACTTACTTAAAGTTCTTTAATCGTAAATTTAGATCTGAAATTTTATGTCATTATTTTGGATCTAAAGTTCCTGGTTTGTTATTTTAGACTTGAAGTTCCAAAAAAAATGTCTCAATAATCATTTTGATATAAGAGGGTATTTGACCCTAAAGTTTAATAAAATATTAATGATTTAAGTTCGGGCTTTAAGTCCCTCATATTTACTAGATTTTAATATTTTTAATTAAAATATGAGTAACATGATATTATTACATACTTTTATTTGTACAGCTAAATATAATATATCCTTTCATTTGACTAGTTCTTTAATGTTTCTCTTAATATGATTATAAGGCATTCTAATGTCTCCTAAGTGAATTTTAAAATTAAAAAATATTTAAAATTTTGTTCAAAATTTGTAAGGCCATCCATATGATTGTAAGGCCTTCTAATCTTGTCTCCTAAGTGAATTTTAAAATATTTAAAATTTTGTTCAAAATTTGGGAGAGAGAAATAACTTTAGGCGATGCCCATTGATCAAATGCGTCTCCTAAGTAAATTTTAAAATTTTGCTAAAAATTTAGGGGGAAAAATAACTTTAGGAGACGCACATTGATCAAAGTGCGTCTCCTAAGTGAATTTTGAATTTTCCAAATATTTAAAAATTTGTTTAAAATTTTGGTAGACTTAGGCGACGCACATTGACCAATGTACGTCTCCTAAGTGAATTTTAAATTTTGTTAAAAATTTAAGGGGGAAAATAACTTTACGAGACGCACATTGATCAAAGTGCGTCTCCGTGAGCGAATTTTAAAATTTTCAAATATTTAAAATTTTGTTAAAAATTTCGGAGGGAGAAATAACTTTAGGTGACGCACATTGATCAAAGTACGTCTCCTAAGTGAATTTAAAAATTTTGTTGAAAATTTAGGAGGGAAAATAAGTTTAGGAGACGCACAATGATCAACGTGCGTCTCCTAAGAGAATTTTAAAATTTTTCGAATATTTAAAATTTTGCAGAAAATTTTGGAGGGAGAAATAACTTTAGGCGACGCACATTAATCAAAGTGCGTCTTCTAAGTGAATTTTTAAATTTTATTAAAAATTTAGGGGGGGAAATAACTTTAGAAGACGTACATTGATCAAAGTATGTCGCCTAAGTGAATTTTAAAATTTTTCGAATATTTAAAATTTTGTTGAAAATTTCGGAGGGAGAAATAACTTTAGGCAACGCACATTGATCAAAGTGCGTCTCCTAAGTGAATTTTCAAATTTTGTTGAAAATTTAGGGGGGAAAATAACTTTAGGAGACGCACATTGATCAAAGTGTGTCTCTTAAGTGAATTTTTAATTTTCTGAATATTTAAAAAATTGTTTGAAATTTAGTGGACTTAGGCGACGCACATTGATCAACGTGCGACTCCTAAGTGAATTTTAAAATTTTGTTGAAAATTTAAGGGGGAAAATAACTTTAAGAGACGCACATTGATCAAAGTGCGTCTCCTAAGTGAATTTTGAATTTTTGAATATTAAAAAATTTGTTTGAAATTTAGGGCTCTTAGGCGACGCACATTGACCAATGTGCGTCTTCTAAGTTTCCTCTTAGGAGACGTACATTGGTCAATGAGCGTCGCTTAAGAACCATAACCTTTATGCGACCTACCTTTATAAGTTCGTCGCCTAACGGTTAGGTTTAGGAGACGTATGATATTGGTACGTCGCCTAAGACGATACTTAGGAGACGGACTTAGTAGTGCGTCGCTTAAAACGTTTAGGTTTAGGAGACGTATGATATTGGTACGTCGCCTAAGAGGATACTTAGGAGACGGATTTAGTAGTGCGTCACTTAAGTGTAGTTTTAGGAGACGTACAATAATGTACGTCGCCTAAGAAGTATCTTAGGAGACGGACTCTATTTGTGTGCGTCTCCTAAACCTCTTCTTGGCATAGTGTAGTAATGAGTGAGTGAATTCCTCCTTGAGATTTTGATAGAGCAAAACACAAGGTTCATTTGGTTAGTTTGTCTCTTCCTTGCTGTCCAACCCCTTTCTCCCCAATCCATGTAAAAAGAACACAAATAATAAAATTTGATTAGTCAGATTTTTGGATTTTCAATATTACCCTTAAGACATTTCTACAGGTGTTAAGATAAGCAATTTTTAGCAATTTTGACCATGCATTGGTAAAAATAAATTGGTAATAGGGGATCCAAAATGGTAACTATAAGGTAAATATAGATTCCCACAAATATATACCTTAGCCATGTTCATTGTGTCGTGTGATGTGAGCCGATATTCATAACATAATATTTATTTTTATTTTTTTATAAATATCCTCAGACGATGTTTAATATGTCGTCTGAGGAGTGAAAAACTTGTGGGTATGCGTGCGAAAATAAATTAATTAATCTTAGGTTTGTTATTTGGAGGTTAGAATCTCAAAAAAAGTTTATGGATTTTAATTTTAAAAAAACTATTTAATCTTTTTTTGTTTGCATCAGTTAATAAAGTAATTAAACAGATAAGCAAACATCAGAATTAACGAGGTATCTCTAGAGTGTATGACTAATCCCCCAACAATCCACTATATGTACAAAAGTTTACAGACTCAATTAATCTCAAATCATACAAACTTAAACAACTTAAATTACAAAAGCCACCTACAACAGCCTCCACCTTCTACGGGTATACTCCTCTTATCTGAATCGCATGAATAGGTTTACAACGAATCACTCGCTACGGTATTGCACCATTCTTCAACTCCGTTTGCAAATCACACGCACTTTGGAATCCGATTTGTTCTTTAAAAATAGAACGCTTGCTTTGGCATAAATTAAAAGCCCTAAAGCGGTTTTATGTTTTGAGGTTTCAATATCTCTTTAAGATTTAAAAAACTTTCTCAAAACATATGTATAAAAGGTGTGTTTAATTCCCTTACCCTATGGTCTTTTATATAAAAATATATAGACCAACTCCCTTTAGGAAAATGTTTTAATCATAGCATAAAAGCATAAGTTAAAATCCTTTTTGGAATAGGAAACTTGTTTTTAAAAAGGGAATCTGCGATAAAAATCCGTGTGCAAAAATTAGACGCCGAACCGATTTAAGTTAGCAAAAGTTGGACCGGTCCACTCCTTTAAAACTAAAGATGGAATCAATACTGCCGAACGGATCCAAACATAGAACTTGTACCTGTCCGAATTGAGGATTTTAATTTTCTAGAAAATTTGCATGCCGGACTGGTCCAACTTGACCGCTATTTTGATCTGAATCTGACTTTTTTCCAAAATTCTTTGAAAGCTTTAAAAACTTATGAGATTGATTCAAAAACACTTTGAATTTAGCATTTATGAAAACAACCACCTTAGGAAGAGTCAAATTCAAATGCTAAGGCTCATCGTATCTATTTTGATGTAATCCTTCAATGTTTGAATTTAGCTTTAATGAAAATAACCGCCTTAGAAAGAATCAAATTTAAATGCCAATGATCACCGTATCTATCTTAATGTAATCATTCAATGCATTTCTTCGGTAGCTTGGCTTTCTTGTTGTTCTTTAGATTTTAATCTCGAGTGACTCAACAACTTACAAGTAAACGCGTTTTTGTTGAATGAATAAAGCCAACCAAAATATAGACTTTACAAGGGGCACCCTCAAACGACATTTTGTGCTTAGTCTCTTTTTTGATTATTTTGTACCGTTGAGATGCAACTGTTCGATGGAAGAAACGATGTTCAATTCATCTTCTGTGGCATTTTTACCATTTTCTTTCTCTTTTTCAGTGCAAATTCATTGTAAATGGTAGGCTAAATTTAACAAGTTAGTCTACATTTTTAGCATAACATGTGGATATGGCCTTATGGGTTTTTATTTTACAAAAAAAAATACAAAATTGATTTACACTATGGAGTAAGCTATGTAATTCAAACACGCTAATAATGAGGATAATATAACTCTTGACCGCAACGATATTTATTATTGTTTTTTTAATCACTTCTATTCGAGTAATACATGTAAAACTTGTACATGAAAATGAAGTAAAATAGAATATGTGTGTAGATATTACACTCGGGATGTAGTTAGATCCTTGGCATGTAGTTCTCGTGCGGGTCCAGAATTTTATCACGAGCTGAACTAGTTTTAAAATAAAACTTGGTTAATTTTTTTTATTTATATTTTTAGAAAAGATTAATGAAAATTTTCACTATACTAAATTTACCTTCAAAAGAGGAGGCACCTTTTTAGTTTTAAAAAAAAACTGTCCACTTGAAAAAAAGGAAACAATATATCTTAAACGCAAACAAAATGACATTGTACTTCTCACTAGCATAAAGAGTGCTTCCTCCACGAGCACAAGGATTCTAATGCTACCCCACCTACTTTTACCAAAAAAAAATTTGTGGATTGCATCCTTAAAAATAGTTTAATCAAGGACCAAATACTAATTGTTCCAAATTAAAGGAAGTTTGATTTTCAAACTTTTTTAAACGATAAAAATTAAGGTGAAATAAATTGTACCTCAAAATTGATCCCTTGAAAACTAACGAAAGCTTAAAAACATAAAACAAAGAATTCTGAGAAATTTCCATGAACGAAGCACAAACTTGTAATAAAAACACAGAATTCTAAGAGATTTCCATGAAGGAAACACAAACTTGTAATTATATAATAAAAACACAAAACATTATTGGAAAGTCAAAAGCCACATTTTCTTGAATGTAATAAAAGCAAAAAACTTTCTTTTCACAAAAGAACTTGTCCACCCAAAGGATACCCTTAGGCCTAAGGACCTTGTCCCAGTCAAACAAAACAAACTCCAGCATCCCAATCCCAATCCACCCATCAAGAAACAGTGTAGAATGCACAATGTCAAGTGTATTATTATCAAATAAATTAAGGCAATCTTGTGCCCACTGTAATATATAAAGGAATTAACCCTCTCAAAGTAATTACCTTATTGAAAGGCGTCCCTAAGAAATTGTAGCATTTTTTTTCGCTCTCTCATAATTGCTGCAAAAGTGCCCGTCGTTGGGCTAAAATCTAACCCGATTCGAATCACCCCTGGTTTCAACTTCATCCATACCAAATTCAGCAGAAAGGGACTTGTTATTTACACTAACCCATTTGTTTTTAAATATTTGCAATGCTCCAATATTCAGTTGAATATTTGCAAGCTTGTGCAAAGGATATAGTGATTCGAAGAGCTTGATAAGTTAGACAAGGATTTTGGGTGTGATTTTTCGGAATGGAACAGCTCCAACAAGGCTCTAATTTGGGTTTGTAAATTCATGATTCGGGGGTAAAGTGAATGAGGTAAAAAGAACATGGAATTGAGGGCTCGAAGGAGATTGGAGATGAATGGAGGGTAATAAAGTAAAAGATAGAAGTGAATACGATTGTTCTTGATTTTAATAAAATTTATAATTTTGTACTAATTAGTATCTATAATCAAGATCCAATGTGAATATAAAAGTGCATAAAAAATTTCAAGACAAAGGATAACCACAGTTGATCCAATCTTCAAATGTCAACTCTTCAAATGTTTTCCAGGGTGATTTTTTCATACGCCTTTGTATAATAAACTTATGTAAATATATATTTTTGGCAACTATTTAGACATTGAACATCTGTTTTCGCATTTGATGTCGAATGATGGTTATTAGTTATGTCATATTAAGTTATTTCCAAATTTTATCTTTCATTTATAAAATTTGATTTATGTATTTTTTTTTCATTTGCACTCTTATTATTTTTCATGCTATTTTACACAGTACACTTATTTTTAATTATTATTATTTTTTATTTAACCGTCTCATTCAGTACAATCAATACTTAGTTGTTGAAAGGTTCAATTGAATGTAGATGCCAGACTACATTTATCAATGTTCTTAAAATATCAAGCTGTTTGTTAAGCGGTAGGAGGGGACTTAGCACCATGGCTAGCAGCTGATGTTATGTTTATATATATATTATAAATATAATATTGCAGTTTTTTTTTTCTTTCTAAAAACGGCATTAAGAATTGAATGTAGATGCCAGACTACATTTATCAATGTTCTCAAAAGATCTAGCTGTTTGTTAAGCGGTAGGAGGGGGCTTAGCACCATGGCTAGCAGCCGATCTTATGTTTATATATATTATAAATATAATATTTCAGTTTTTTTTTCTTTCTAAAAACGGCATTAAGAATTTGTTCAAGAAAAGAATATTTCTCATGATTCAAACATAAACAAACATATTTCTTTAAAACAAAAATAAGTGAAAAGCTCCATTAATCCCACCGAATCGCCACCCCACTACACGGGGGGGGAATTGTTATATCACTAACATGTATAACCTCAATTAAGTATAAATTGAGTATAATTGAGCCATTTTTTTTTATATTCATTCCAAATTGTGAGGCTATTTAAATACATCAATTGTTACTCAATAATGAGACACTACTTATAGAGTTGCTATCTAATTCAATCAACCTAAGCAAGCTCTCATTATGCTCCGTCGAGGCATCCTCTCTAAGATGGAAAGGCAGATTAGTAAAGTTTTCCATGGTCTCAAGCGCATCTCCATTAGCACTCATATTCTCAGCAGCCTCTTGAAGTTGCAACGCAAGCTCCAGACTCAAAACCACGTCACTCATCGACGGTCGATTGATCCCTTGTTCTTGGATGCAACTATAAGCTACATCGACAAACTTCTTTAAACACTTCGATGCAATCTCTTCTCGTACATGAAGATCAATAATTTCATCAATGGTCCCCGTTTTATAACAGCGCCGAGCCCATTCGGCCAAATTCACTGGCTCTTCTGGTATGTCTTCAATAATTGCTGGCTTACCGGATAACACTTCGAATAACACCACCCCGAACGAGTACACGTCAGACTTATCTGTCAATCTTTGTAGTTGATAGTACTCTGGGTCTAAATACCCAAAAGTACCCTTAACCACGGTGCTCACGTGGGTGTGAGACAAACCAGTGGGTCCCGTCTTAGACAAACCAAAATCGGAGACCTTTGCTACCCATCTTTCGTCTAGTAAAATATTGGTGGACTTCACATCGCGGTGAATAATTTTGTGCTTTGAACTTGTATGAAGGTATTGCAGTCCCCGCGCAGATCCGATACATATTTGAAGGCGATGCTTCCATGATAGAGGATTATTCGGGTTGCAAAGATGGGCTCGTAAAGTACCATTAGCCATATAATCATAGACCAATACCATTTCCCCATTATCCTCGCAGCATCCAATTAGGGACACAAGATGAAGATGTCGTAGTTTGGATAGCATTTCAATCTCTGTTTCAAACTCACGAATTCCTTGATGAGATGAAACGTTCAAACGCTTGATCGCAACGGTAGTTGCACCATTGTCTATACAGCCTTTATACACATTGCCAAATCCTCCAACGCCAATCACAAGGTTGTTGTCGAAGTTGTTAGTACCAGATTTAATTTCAGCAAGTGAAAAGCGCCGAATATGTGATGGTAGGAATGACTTGGTGTGGGTTAAACCAGCTTTTTGCCATCGGCGGAAAACCACGTAACTCAAAATTGAGAGTGCCGCTATTCCTCCACCGAGAATTAACCCAAGCTTCAATGATCGTCTAGTCTTTCGTGGAAGATATACTTTAGGATTGCGGCCAGCAAGGAAAAATGAAGAAATCAAGATTAAATTTTGCGGGGAGCCCTAATACATTAGAAGAGAAAATCCTAGAAGATATGTATAAAGTAATTCTGGTCCATTAATCAATTTTGTACATCCTACATTAGTTTATTAACATAGATATAAAGTAGAGCAAGCTCGTACAATCCTTATCTTTTTAAGTTTGTTGGAATTTAGTATTTTGACTTTATCCTTTATTATTTGTTGTATATTTGACTTCATTAATATAATTTCTTTTCGCTAACTATGAGAATTATCAGGGACATATCCAACGGTCTATAAAGATATGCTAAGTGTAGTAAATAGGTTATACAACAACATATGTACAAATAACACCTTGCACCCAGTCGTATCAAAGTAAACATAGCTATTTTTGTGATCTGTAATAACTTTATGTTGTCCCAGTTCATCAATGAGAATGGTATCTTCATATATTAATTGAAAAAAAAAAAGTAGGCTTTAATTTCCAAAATCAACTTTATATTTTTGCTAACTTGAGAACTGGCATTCTTTATCCTCTCTTTCTTTCTCAAATTGATAAATTGATCATTTATTATGTTTAGATTTATATTTTTTTTAAAATCAAGTGCAATTTATTAATATTAGAACCCGGAACAAATGTAATGCATGTGTAATATTTTATCCAATATTACATAAAATTTTAAATAAAAATATTTTAAAAACATATGATTGTGTTTATATCGAGTAGCGAAGAGATCTTCTCGTCATACTTAAAATAAAAAATTTGAATCCCTAAGGCCCTTTTTGGTTCAAAAAAAAAAAAAAATTGCTTTTTATTAAAAAGCCAATTTTATTCCACCCATCCCAAAATTCACTTCACTTTACTTTACTTTCTCTCTTATAAAAATTTTAAGACAACATAATTTTAAATCCAAAAATCGAAATCAGATAATTAAAAAAATATATATTTAAAACCTACTCATCGAGATCTATAAAATAAGATCAATTGTGAATATGTTTTGAGTTTTTCTCATGAATTTTTTAAATTGATTAAAAAAATTTAAACAAAAACTAAATTTACTTTTCAAAATAAAGAACATTTTTTTATTTATCTTTTAGCATATGAAAAACAACTTTTAGAGACACTTTTTCATCAATTTTTGTGTCTTTAAAGTTGCTTTAGAATGCGCAATTTTTTTAAATAATATCAATAATTACACCTTTAATTAAAGACAGCATTACAACTAAAATAATATACAATTTTATAAAAATACAATAATTTTTTTTTAAAAATAATACTATAGTTCAACAAATAAATTATTATTTCGGGAACGTGACTACTGACTACCCTCCTTTAATAGTGGAGATACATTATACAATCATACATTCATACAATATAACAACCGGGCCACACGGCCACGCGTTTCAACCATGCACATCTGCGATGAGTCAAAAGGCAATCAGACCATCCAACAAAACCAATAAAAAAAAAATTAATAATAGTAAAAAAATGCGAGTAAATTCCGGGGGACATGTACTAACCTTTCCGGCAACGATTGCCGTCGACAAAACCGTCGCCATCAAATCCTTCCTTACACCGGCACCGATACCCCTCCCCTCCAGCGGGGGGCGAAACCATAACACAAACCGCATCCTTCCCGCACCTACACTCTGTGCCGTTCACCCACCACCCCAACTCCAATCTCTGAAACGACAACGCCGGATTCGTATTCGTTCCATTATTCAAATCAACAGCAATCGACGAGAACAACACACTACAAGTACTCCTCGTCAAGTTATCATAATCCATATAAGCAATCCCTCTGTAACCCTCCGAATAACAGCTTATATTCTCGTTACTCCTCGATTCACATCCCTGTGACGGGAACCATCTCTCCGCCAAACTCGACGACGGAATCAAACAACTGGAGATAACCGAACTACAGTTTCGTAACAAGAGATTGTTCCTCCACGTCAGCGCGAAGTTGTGGTTGATGAGTTGCTTGATCAAGTGGATCGAACGGTTACATAGTGCAGGTAGATCGATCAGGATATAATCATTGGTGAAGTTCTGAATTTTGAACTCGCCGATTAGGATGTCTCCGTTGCTGCTGCAGTTCAATTCGATTGGACATCCGGCTGAGAATCCAAACGGATACGGAACTCGAGTCCGATTTGATCTTACAGTTCCGCAGTAGTGATTGCAGGTTGAGCTACTCGCTTCGGTGGACAAAGAAATGAAAATTGTAATGATAATGACAATCAGCACGATACGTGTTTGATGAAGAACCATTTTTCGCAAATAGACTATACCACTTAATCACTTAAGTTAAAAGTTTGACTTTCTGATGAAGTCAACGGTGAGGCAGGAGAAGTTTCCGGTGGAGTTAACAGTGCAGTGGGTGCGACCCTAGAAGCGGCCGGCCCAGGACGATGGGGCATTAACGATCGAGGATCAGTTTTTTTGGTGGTGAAAACCGGTTGTGGGGGGTTGTGCACCACTAGTGTGGGATAAAATGCCCGACTATACTACGTAATTGCATTTGTTAACTAGCGTAAATGTTACTAATGAAAGTACTAAAAAAAGATTTCAATGAAGATACAAGTTAGTTAAAAATGAGATTGTATACATAAATCAATTTGTAAAAAAAAAATATGTAACTTTAATTAGTAGGAGGCCTAAATGGGCCATTCTTAAATAATATTGCAATTAAGAGGAAGATTGGTAGTGAAGGTGAAAATAGCTCATCAGCTAGTGAAAGTGAAATAAAGAGTTTCTTTGACAAAGCGCGTAGCAGTTAATTACACAGTAAGCTGAAGGAGCACGAAAAGGAAAGAATCAATGCATACTTTGAATTTATTAGTGTCCTTTTTAGATTAAATTATAAATATGAGCGGTCCATAATTGTGGGGGAGAAAATCCAACCAAATACATATCAAAATTACTTTGGAGGACCATAACTCAGACAAGAAGAAAAAGAAAAAAAAAAAAAAAAAAAAACCCAAATAAAAAGTAGACGGAGAAGTTTAGAGATTTTAACGCCCAAGCCTTTTAATTGGAATACGCTAGAAAATGAGCCGGCAAGTTGAGAATTTGCATGACTGAGCTTTTTTAAGATGGTCAAATACGAGTGTTGAACTTTAAAATAAGAAATAATTTAAAAAGTAAAATTATGGGCTCGTTTGGTTTTTATTTTAAAATTTTCATATAATGCTACATTTTATTTTAGAAAGATTATGGTGTCTAGTTCGGGTTGAAGACTAAAAACGCATCATTTTTAGTATGATGCATTCATGCAAAATCCTTCCTCTTAAATAAATGGGAATAGAGAATTACTACGTATTTTCTTTTATATTTTCTCTTTAACATCAAAATAATCCTTTTATTGGTGAAGAAAACCTTCTCTTTTTTTTTTTCTTTTCCATTTATAACCTTTTCAAAAAAAACAAAATCTTTTATTATTATTTTTGTTGGTTTTATTATTAAAATACATATAACGACTTTTCACGGTTATTAACTATAAAAACTTATTTTTTACCTTCGTAAAATTGTTATGACCAAAATTCTAATTTTATAAAAGGAAGGACATTAGTAATCGACACTTATTTCATTAAAATTTATGTTTGAACCAAATACAAAGAAGGTAATTCAACGTTGAGAGAATTTATGTCAAAACCAAATATCAGTAAGGCATCCAAAATTTCTAGAATTTAAGATATCCATTTCATTCCCAATATTCCAACCAAAATATGCAATCGCTACTATATTCACATATTTTCCCTTTTGTCTTCTATCAACCCATGAATTTCAAACATACCTTAGAATAATTCCCATTTTAAATAGCTAAAGACTAGTTATTCTATTTGAGTTTGAGTCTGGCGAATTTGAAAAAGGGGACTTCTTGGAAGACTACATACAACCTAATCTACCCCTCTAAAATTATTGCTAGATCTAACATTCCAGGATCAAACAAAAATAATAATTAGAGATCACATTAAACCATCTAGTTTTCCAACTAGATATTTACTTTAAGTCTCCGTTTAATAAAAAACATAAAAAATAAAAATAAAAATAACTAATTTTGATAAGAAGATGAAAAATAAGTTGAGAAATTTGGTTAGATTAACTCTTACTTTTTATCTTTTTCCATGAAATTTTTTTCTTTGGGTAATAGAGGAGAATTTTATTTTTCAAAACATTAAAGGAAGATGAAGAACTTATACTCACAAAATGAAATGAGATGAATAGTATCTCACTATCTGTTTCAACTTATTTTCTATATTCTTACCCAAATTAGTTATTTTTCTTTCATTTTTCGTGTTACTATCAAACAGAACTTAAAAAGTTGATTTATTAAGTGCAATGTGCCTTTAAGCAATCCAATCAATATCAACTTTGTGCAATCTCACAATGACCTTTTAAACGCCTAGACACTTTGGAGGGGTGAGTTTACCATTCAACCGTGCAAGTGCAAAAGTTTTGGGGAAGCGGAGAATAATTAAAAATAAACAATAAATTAGTCAAGTAACGTTGAATTCAGGGAATTTTTTTTATAAAAGAAATACATCTTACAAAATAACTTGTCTTAGTCAAAATTGCCAAACAAAAATAAAAAGAAACCTCAGCATATCATCAACCCTTGATTTTCTTGGGTGCCATCATCAGGAATCTTGTTGGCATGAATGATGGTGATTAAGTTTGCAATGTTACCTTGGCAAAAAGAAAGAAAACATTCAACTCAAGAAATTATTTAAATATTAGCAACCACCAATGAATACTAGGCAGTAAAAATGATGCTACAACATAAATAGGATATACAAACAGCTGAATTTAGAACATTTCAAATCCCAGTCCTAATATCAACGAAAAGTTTGTAGCCACAAGGAAATGGAACATCGGAAACCTTGAGGTTTGCTCAAGTATTGAAAGTAACGAATGAAAAGGAACTAAACAGAGTAGGGAATACGCGTAAAAAATCCACCCAAAAGATCCCATCACTTTAGGCCTCGTTTGATTCAAGTTTCAAATCATTTCTAGAATGTTATATTCCATTCTAGAAGATTCCAATATTTAGTTCGAGTTTTACGCTAGGAATACATCAGTTCAGGAATGGAGTGTTTTTTCAAAGTTCCCACCCCTTAAATTGATGGAAATAGAGGATTACTCTATGATTTATTCTTAAGCCCAAAATATATTTTTTACTTACCAAGACAACAACTTTTTTATTTATTCATGTTATCTTTAAAAGGAAAAAAAATGTCTTTAAACTTTTTGTTTTTTTTATTATTATTAAATACATATGATAACTTTTCATAGTTTTTAACAATAAAAACTTAAGTTTTACCTTCGTAAAATTATTAGGACTTGTCTTTAAATTTTATAAAATGAAAAACATTTTGGTAGTTCACACGTATTTCATTCATATTCTCGTTTGAACCAAATATAGAGAGGTAATTTCACGTTTCAAGGAAGAAGAATTCATGTTCGAACCAAATGTTGGCTAGGCATCCTAGATGCCAGGAAAAAAAACTTTCCAGAAGTCTAGGATGCCCATTCCATTCCCAAAACTCGAACCAAACGAGTCTTTAATGTTTATAGTTTAGTACTTCCAAATGGTGATTGAACATTATAAATTAACTAAAATGAAGAAAGTAGAAAAAGTGAATATCTTACCTTCCACGTAGCTAGCTTCATTTGGAGCATTTGCCATTGATGTGGGCCAAACACTCATTCGGTGCATTGGCTTTACAAAAAATGCTAGTCAGTAGTGGAACATCAGTTATAGTACGAAATTTAAAGAATCCATTGCTGAACTAGAGTTCCGCTACACCAATCGGGGGTTTGGGCGACATAGTAAATATATTACGTCGCTTAGGATAAACATAGGCGACGAAGAAACATATACGTCTCCTTAGTTTTTCTTAGACAACGTAGGATAATGCAATGTCTCCTAGGACAAACCCAAGCGACGTAGGTATCATCTTGGTCATCTAAGAATACTTTAGGAGACGAAGGACACAACCTACGACGCCTAAAACCGTTTGACCACCAACACTATAATTGATGGTCAACTAGGTATGACCTGGCCCCGTAGGCGACAGACTTATATATCTACGTCTTATTATGTTAACTCTTAGGTGACGCATGTATATACTTATGTCACCTAAAGGTCTTTTCATCTTCAAAGAGAAACAACTCCTCCATTTTCAGGATTTGAAGGTTTTAGAGTGATTTTTAGGCGATTTGAAGCTGAAAATCAATATCATTTCACTCATTAAAAGCTTTTTTGATCTTTAGGTACTTTATATCTTATTAATATTAATTTTTAAGTAATTTGTGTGTTTATATATATGTTGAGATTTGTGTAGAAAATGTATATTTATTGTTAAATATATGATATTGTTGTTAGTTGTTGCCCCTACTTGATTTCTTGGTTAGTATTATTGATAGTGGATGCTAATATTTTAGTATAAATTTGTAGATTTCTAGATTTGAAAATATATGTTTATTGTTGAAAATATATATTTATTGTTTAAAATAAATATTGTTATATGACAGTAAAAACGAATAAATCTTCGATGCAATGCTCAAGAGGTTCAACGTAATTCATTGTAGGGGTAATGGACTTTTGCATGTTTGTATGAGAGAATGGAAATAGTGCGACGGGATTGTATCCTTGTCCTTGCAAACTTTGTTACAACATGGGTATACGACTAAGCTTGGATGACATATACGCCCACTTCACTAGTAATGGTATAATTCCGTTGTATACCGTATGGTACTTACATGGTAAAGTGCGAGAAATACAATAGTACACGGCATTATCAAATAACAGTGTCGATCATTGTAGTAACCCGACTGTGGCGTCCGTGCAATATGCTTTTCTCTTCCGTGAATCATACATTCCCCCTGGCGTTGACATCGTATTTCAGGCTGATCCAGTTATCAAAGAAAATATGATGTCATATCAGTGTCTCTTAGACGAAGCAATGACCCCACTATACGAGGGTGGTAAAGTGACTGCGTTGTGTTCTATGCTTAGAGCGTTGCAGTTAAAGCAGGGTTGCAATATGACGGACATGATCTTCAACAAGTGGGTTGCAGAAATGAATTATCTGTTGCCCGAAAGAAACAAGTATCCAGATTTATTCACAGTTACAAAAAAGACCTTGAAGAAGATCGGCATGGTTTATGAAGTGATCCACGCTTGTTACTACGGTTGCTTCTTGTTTTACAAAAAGGGTGCATATATAGATTAATGTCCCATTTGCGGTGAGTTGAGATGTGAACAAGATGATACAGGCAATGGTAAGTGAATTGCCCGAAAGACTGTTCAGTACTTCCCTTTGGCACCGATGTTGCAGCGTCTATACATGTGCAAATGCATTACAAAGGAAATGCGGTGACACGGAGAAAAAATAGCAAAAGATCCTGAATTTCTGAGATACCTAGTGGATGGGGAAACATAGAAGGATTTCGACAAATGAAGTATATATTTATAGTTTGTATTTGTATATATATATACAAAAATTAATAAATTGTTTATATATTCGAGTATTGAATTTTGTCTTATTATTTTTAGGTCATATCCGTAATTTGTGTTAGACTTCAGAAACGTTCATCTCGCTCTACCGTCCGACTTGGGATCGATACTGAGAAGAGGCATTCAACATGAGGGTAGCCATGACGTGGACTATAAGTGACTTCCCAAGATTAGGGATGTTGGGAGGCATTCAAACGAAAAGGTAGAATGCATGTCCCATCTGTTTGGAGGATATTGATGCGGTGCACAATAATGGAAGAATGTCGTACCAGGGCTCGCGTAGATGGCTACCCTTAGATCACCACTATTAGACGCAGCTGACTGCATTTAATGGTAAGCAAGAGTTCAGAACTGTCCCACCAACTATGTCTGCAAGATAGGTTTATGTAACAACCATTAAGCATTCATACCCTCTTCAATCGACGCATCCGCATAACGATCTCAAACAGTTACGCCTCTTAATACATGATGTTGTACTGAGTTTGTAATTTCGATTAAGTTTTAATGAGTTTGCATCCATCTTTTCAGGAACCTAAAAAAGGACTGTGTTGGACTCACGTCAGTATATTCCGGGAGCTGCCTTACTGGATTACATCTAATGTGAGACATGCATTAGATGTCATGCACATCGAAATAAACGTCTGCAACGACATCTTCGTCACTGTTCTAGGTCTTGATGCAAATAATAAGGATGATGCAAAATCTTGCGCAACTCTAGAGAAGATGGGCATATGCAGCAAGCTTTGGGCGAAAAAAGATCCGTCAAGATAAGTGATGCTACCTCAAGTTGAATACACAGTTCGACCTTAGGATTAAAAGGCCGTATTTGATTATATTGCGATTGTTAAGTATCTAAGAAGTTATACGGGAAGCCTAAAGAATAAGGTCAAAGTCTCTGATAAAAAATTCTACAGACTGAAGACTCACAATTGTTATGTCATGCTTCAGCGTGTTCTTCCGGTGGTCATCCGGCCATATTTGGGAAGTCACTTCGCCGATGCGCTACAGAGTTGTCTAGATTTTTCAAGATGATATGCACCTAGGAATTGAAAAAATTGGACGTTTGCAAGATACATAGCGATATTTCCATAATTCTCTATAAGTTGGAGATGTTCTTTTCGCCAATTTTCTTTACCATCATGGTCCATCTCTACATCCACCTACCCCAACAGGTCCTACTCACCGATCCCGTACATTATGCCTGGATGTTTTCCACTGAAAGATATGAATTATTTTTCACTATTTATAATTATCTATATATTTACTATATAACTGTGCAATTTTATAGGCAGCTCGACGAATTTAAGAAAGATGTCGAAAACAAACGTTACCCAGAGGGGTGTATTGCCGAAGGAACATGAGTGTGTGACATACATCAATAACTATCTCGAAGATCCTAATGCAAATGATGAAATCATGCCAGAAGCACCTTGGTGGAACATCTCAGTTGTTTTCGATCTTGTGAAGCCAAACTGTTGCATCAGGACCGCTGGCCTGAGGAGTGCATAAATCGCGACTGCTCACTAGTGTGTGATGAAAAACTGTACCAAAACACAATGGTACATATATATTCATCGCAATCAATTTGTTGATCTAGCTTCAAACGGGACTGGTGATGAGCGTATAACATCGTTTCTTGACCATTTTCCTAAGTGGGTAAACATTAAACCTTAACTTATTTGTATTTGTTGCATGCATTTGACTGATATTCCATATATTTTGTTATACAGATGCACAATCTGCAACGTAAAGGTGCTCTTAAATACAACTGGGAGGTATAGATTCTGGCATCTAAGCCTATGCGTTGCACCATTTATTCACAGTGTGACATAAATGGTGACAAGTATGTCTATCATTAGCGAGACCAGATCAAAAAGACTCAGCATAGTGGAGTGATGGTAACGGCTGGTAACATCACATACTACGGGATTCTGCAGGCTGCTGTCGAACTAAAGTATGCGGAAGGCATGCCAGTTGTGTTGTTTATGTGTAAGGCATACCAGTTGTGTTGTTTATGTGTAAGTGGTACAATATAGACCCTGATGTTCCCGGCAGCACAAAGTGTGATCATGGGCTTTTATTTGTCGAACTAAGGAATACCAGTTGGTACGACGACTTTCTATTTATTCTTGCTAAGACGGTAAGCCAAGTTTTCTATATAGATGATCTGTCGGCTGGTGAGGGATGGAAAGTCGTTCACTTGATGTCACATAAAGGTACATACAGTGAGACCACACTTGCAAGGGACGTAACCGCCACTCCATTGTATGAAGTACAAGAACCCTATCAAGAACCTGATGCGATATGTATTCCCATATCTACTTTATATATCGACTTCAGTATAGTACCACGAATAGATATTCCCGATGATGATTACTCCAACAAGGATGACGATTATGAAGAGGATTACGACTCAGACGATGCAGAAGAGTATAACAATGACCTCTTAAGCGACGATGAGAATCAGGATCAGGATGATGTTGATGTTGATGACTCCAATTGATGATCTATATATGTTCTTATAAATAAGATGAACATGATGATCAAAATTAAGTTTGGTTTGCAGTTTGTATTTGTTCCATTCTTATTTTATTATTTTGAATTTTTGCTTGTTATTTTTTATATCTGAAATCTGAAACAAGGAAATTCCATAATTACTGGGGTAAGTAAACCAGATTACTGGCTACAGTAATCCATGTTACTAGTGAAATAACGGATTACTGGCCCCAGTAATTCATTTCTAGGACCAGATTGCTTACCACAGTAATCCATTTCTGGCCCTAGTTATCTAGATTACTGACCCCAGTAATCCATGTTGCGGGGCCAGTAATATAGGTTACTGGGGCCAGTAATCCAAGTTGCTATTGCAATAATGAATTACTAAGGTCAGTAATCCATTTACTAGGGCCAATAATTATCCATTACTTGTCCAGCAACTTGGATTACTGCAGTAATCCAAGTTGGTACAGTAATTTAAATGCACGCATCTCTTCGGTTTTCAAAGTTACTGCAGCCTTTAATAAAACTATCATAATAACAATTGAAATGCACGCATGTCTTATGTTTCCAAAGTGACAGCCCTTCATATTCCAAGAGACCACTATATAAACATGATTGCCATTCACAAATCAAAAAAATCATCAAATATCTTATCTACTTTCAATTTCCTGTTTCACTATGTCAACTCCTCCAAAATTTCCATACGCGACAATTCCTCCAAACTTTCCATCAACCATCACTGCAAAGTTAATTGAAAATCTTGTTTTTTTTGATGAAATGAAGGAGTGGGCTGCTGAATCAGCAAAACTTGAAAAGAGCTTTAAGAGGATGTGAGGGATACTTTAGGAAATGAAAAAGAGAAACCGTGAGATGGAAGAAGCGGATGAGAGAAAGAAGAAGAAGAAGAAGAAGAAGAAGAAGAAGAAGAAGATTTTTATTTTTATTTTTGTTTTTGTTTTTTAACATATTGTTCTTTTTTTAACATATTGTAATTTTTTTTGTTTTCTTTCTAATGAAAATTACTTATTAATATTTTAATATTTCTTCCTAATTTTAATCACAAATTAACCATATTAATTTTTTTCATTTATTCAATACATGATAAACTTTGAACTTCTAACTAAATAGGGAAATGTTAGAAAGAAACTGTGAGATTGTAGATATAGAAACTTTAAGGAACTTGAAAGAAACACACCTAATTTACACTCCAACTATGTTAGGAGAAAGGGAATATAAATATTTAATCTTAACAATTAGCTTTATTAATTAAGTTAATAAAAAAGAAAAGTGGGAGAGAAGAAAGTAGACTGGCTAAATAATAAAGAGACAAAAATTGTTGACTTTATTGATTTGATGTTTTGAAAACACATCTAATGTCCTAAAATTTATCTTATTTATTGTAAGTACTTGTGAGTCATTGATTTGATAAATTGGTGATGTGATATTTATTTCCTTTATAATATGGATTACTAGGGCCAGTTAGTAGGCCAGTAATTTGGATTGCTTAGGTGAGTAATCTGGATTATTGGAGCCAGTAATCAAAGTTGATGTTGCAGTAATGGATTACTGGGGTTAGTAATCCAAATTACTAGGGTCACAAATCCAGATTACTGGGGCCAGTAATCTAAGTTGCTGGTGCAGTCATGGATTACTGGGGCCAGTAATTTGGATTACTTGGTGTCACGAGTTGCGTCCTAACAACACCCATGACCGGATGCTACACTTCAACAACATCGTCCGCGCTCTCAAGTGCAGCACGACCCAACAAGCGATCCAGCACCAACATCACCAAGTCGTTAAGCATCATTTAGTTTTAGACTTGTGCTTAGGCTAATTTTTTAGAGAAGTGTATTCTTATATGTAAATATTGTTTCCATGTAAATAGATTTAGCAATTTCCTTTGTAATTGCATTTCATTTCCTTTGTAATATTTTTCTTGTAACTTGTGTGAGCCAACGTGCACTGCTACAACTTTGGTATTTTCATTAAATGGTTATATGTGAGGATAAGACTATCTGCCTCACATCCGAGTTGCCTACCAGTGCACATTGTCTAGCCCTCTGTTTCAAGCTCTTACTTTTTTTCACATTGTAATAACTTTCCATGTAATCAAGTTTTATGCAATGAAGTGATTTCAATTTATGCTTAAGCTCTTTTTAAATTACGTTTGTTACATGTTGATTGTTGATTGTAAATAAAATTTGATTAAAATTGACTAGGCTAACGGTTAGCCCCGTCGCTCACTCGACCTCTTTTGTGCCATCAAAGGACGCCCTGTGACACTGGGGCTTGTAATCCAGATTACTGGGGTCGGTAATTGGATTACTAGGGCAAGTAATCCTTCCAAATTATTGTGGCCTGTGATCCTGTACCTCTGTAATCCTTCCAAATTACTGGGTCCATTAATTCAAATTATTGGGAAAGCAATCCATTACTAGGAGTAATTCATTGCAGGCAAACAAACACACAGTAATTGAAATTAACACACACAGTAATCCAAATTAAGACAGATAGTAATCCAAATTATTCAATTGCTTCTTACATCTTTATCCAAATCTCTCTCCTTAATTTTTTTTTATCATATTTGACTCTATAATAGGGCTGAATGGGTTATTAAGATCCTAGTAAGAGAATAAATTAAAATCAATTAGTATGACTTTTGTTAATTATTTTTACAATTATAACTTGTGGATAAAAATATGTACTTACTTGTTCAAATCGAAAAAACTATGGTAATGCCCTTGAATCTCCAAGTCGAGGGTCTGACAAGTTTCCTTTGTGCAGTTGACCCAATTGATAAGTAATGGTTATTGTTTGGGCCCATGGATCTTTGCTTTCTTATATGGCCTGCAAATTGCAGAAGGTGTACTATACTCCGACTCGCTTTCCCTTGGCCTTGTTGTACTCCTGTCGTGTACTTTCACGTTTTTCTTGATTGAATGCTGGTATGGCAACGTAATGGCCCTTTGTTCTGGGGCCACCTCTTGAGCAATCTGTTTAACGACATGTCAGCCTAGGCCAATGTTGCTTCTTCATTTATAGACCCTCCCCAGTCTTCGACCCTCTCTTTAACAACCTCCTTATCCCTTTCTTCGGCCACGTGCTCTTCGCTTTCTACGTTGTTTTCCTCCCCAATGCCATGCTGCACGTTCGTCCCAACGTCGTGCACAGGTACCAGAGCCCACCAGGCATCACTTGTATCCATTTGCTGCACGTTCGCTGTGTCATCAACCCTATCATCCCGAATTGGATTATGTGGAATTAGATAATTTTGGTCCCTTGGAGTTGTAGGTGTTATGACATGCGGTTAAGCCTGCCTCTTTTCATATTGGCATTTTAACAGCTTGATTATTTTCTCTGACGCTGCCATAGTGTCAATCATTTTTTCGGTGATAGCATGGATAGTTTGTTGATGTTCCATTAGAGCTGGCTTTTGTAATTCCACGTTGATGTTATTGTTGAAAAGTCAAGACAACTCGGCGACAACAGTATCTACAATTTGGACCACCTTTTTCGCCATCTTCTAGTTTTTCATTTTTTGTGGGACTTGGAATCACAGATAAAACATAACATGTAATGAGAATCTCCAGCCTATGTATAACATTAATGTATTGTTGGGGGCAGTAAGCTGATTACTAGTGCCAGTAATTTGGATTACTGGGGGCAGTAATTGATTTCTAGCCACAGTAATTTGGATTACTGGGGACAGTAATCCTAATTACTGGGGTATGTAATCCAAATGTGTGGACCAGTAATCAGGATTATTTTGGGCAGTAATCCATTACCAACCCTAGTAATAAAGATTACTGGAACCAATAATCTGCATTACTGGGAAAAGTAATCCATTAATTAGTATTATTCCAGCCTATATTTCATGCAAAATTCTTACCCATTTTGAAAGCTTTAATAATTCATCCTCACCACTCCTATCTTTGTTGGTCGGAAAACAACCCTAGAGGGGGGTGAATAGGGTTTTTAAAAACTTAATGCGGAATTAAAACGTTTGTAAAATATTTAAGCAAAGCAACTTAGCTAAGCAACAATGTCAAAAAAATAATAAATTTCAAGTAATCAATCTCAAAAGAAACAAATAAAAAATCTCAAAATACAAGCAATAATATAGCAAGAAAAATAGAGCTTGAGTTTAGAAAGATTGAACCAATTTGAAGCTCGAGACTTTTTGTCCTCACGGTTCGGTCTCTTCAACCATACGTCCGCGCTCAGTTAGTTCTCCGAGAATTTTCACTATTCAATCTTCTTCGGGCGAAGATCAAAACTCAATACAAATGTCGTTATGTACATAACACTCACAATGTATACACACTACACTTCTTACAAGATATGCTCTCTTGCTTTACAAAGAGACAAACTCTTTTTTGAAATGAAGAATAAATTGTTTGTGGTGATACACACCAATACAATAACTCTCAAGTGTATTTGAAGATTACAAATGAAGCTCACACTAGATTTATCAAGATTGATCAAAATATATAGCTAAAAAATGAAGAATATGATCAATAAAATGAATTGAATACTTGAATAACTTTGTATATATGTAAAATAAGCTTGTAGAATGATTCAAGTGTGTTAAAACATGTCTAGGACCTCATATTTATAGCTTGCAAAACCATATAGCTGTTGGGAATGATTAAGAAAGGTTTTGGCTCCAAGGTATACATTTTCAAACTTGCCAACAGCTAGATTTGACAAAAAAATTTAAATTTGTTTTGTTAATTTCTCCCAATTAGACCGTTGGATCATGCTCAAATTTTAATCAAAAGTGCTCAGAGATGTTGTATAACTACTGTAAAAATTTCAAAATGATCGAAATCCGGGAAGGCATCCATCTTACCGTTATATCAAAACTGGGCAAAAATTGAGCGAATTTTAAATGTAAAATAAAAATATTTTTGCAATTTAACAATTTAGTTTCAAATAAAATTCTAATGATTTTTGAACCTCAAAGATATGTTTCTAAGAGACATATTTTTATTAGAGCTTAAAATATGATCATTTAAAATTAATATGAATTTATTTTGAAACTCGGTCTTTATAAAATGATGTTTTTCAAATAAATTCAATTTCAAGCTTGTTTGAATCAATCTTTAAAATATGCATGAATATGTTTGAGCTATAAGAATTTGATCAATAAAGTAACTTTATATAAATCTTAAGCACTCACTCAATTACTAAATTAATGAGTCTTCGAATGCTTTGATTTGTTTCTTCGGATTGACCTTCATTTGAAGCTTTTTCCTTGAAGCTTTTCATAGAGTCTTTTGATCCTTTGTGCTTCATGATTTGCATTGAGAGATTTGATCTTCCTTGTCTTGTCCAATGATCGAATAGTGAAAGAGTGATCCTTGTCATGTTTTTCTTGAATTTTCCAGGTAAATGAACTACTTATATCAAGAAACATGTTAAATTACACATGATTAATTTATTGTTATTATCAAAATATGATTAAGACCTTAGGTCAACAATCTTCACCTTCGGAATCATTCTTATCCTCACTAGTTTCATCCTCCTTTCCCTACTGCCCTTACTTTTCCTGCCCCCTACCAATTGTTCATGCATCAAATTATAAACGGCACTGGCCAAGCTCCGCTGAGTACAAGTTCTTGAATCACATAGTACAATTGATTAGGTTTTTATTGTCTTAAATTCATAAAAGTATAGTATTTATATCAATGCACAAGTTACCTCTAAGAGGTTGGGGTTTGACTTTAAGGCCTTCACGTCGAACATATCTCTAATGTTCCACGCCACAAAATGTGGCCTGCCGATTAGACGATTATCTGACTGCGATAATTTATGTTTTGTTTTATCCAAAAACCAATACTACACCATTAGCGTGCATCTGTTGAGTGTGCTTAGTTTATCCTTGTTGTACTTCTTGACGCTAGAGAACAAGAAGTCCACAGTCGAGTTCGCCCAGTCATGCTTGTTAATGTTATCGATATCGATGCATCTGTTGACGGGATCCTATATAAGATTGATCCCGGTTCTGCTAAAAAGAAGGTTAAAAATAAATACATCAGCAGAGTCGATGCAACATTTTTTGGATCGACTCTTTTTTCTTTGTTTAGCTCAGATGCGAGAAAGTTCTTTATATTGGTTCGAGAAGGTCCTTTTATTTCCTTGCAATTTGGGAACAGGTTGGCCGCTTGTTCCTTCCTATCCTCCGATCTAGGAACGGGTATAATTTTTAGTCCTCTAGTGGGCAGGTGAAACAAGACCGTCAAAAACTCCTCGGTCAAGTCCGGCCGTAAAATGCCAAAGGACCACACCATCAGGTCCGTGTCAAAATTCTTCATTATTATTTTGAAGCTAATTTTCATCTTCCTACAATCGTGTTCCTTGACTAAGGCATCCCGAAAATAACACATCATAGGGCCGAAGACTGTCACGTTCAAAATCACCTATGTTTTAGTCGGGATAGCTTTCGTGTATTGATTTACCAATTTGGCAAAGGCCAATATTGTGCATCTTTGGGGAAAAAACCTTTTGGGTTTGGCAGAGTAAGTTTTTGATGGTTTTGCGTGCTTCTTTGTTTTTTCAGTCCTGCTGTTTTGGGAGAACTAGTGGGCTTGCCCTTCGGGTTCGGTACCATTTGTTCGGCTGTCTTTGTGGTGGCCTTCTTCGTCGGTGGTGATCTCAATAGTGTTTGTCTTTTTCTTAATTTAGACAATGGCACAACATCACTGCTGCTTATAAAGGCCTCTTCCCTACCACGGACAGGAGTATCATGTTTTGATGCCATTCTGATTTTCAGCAAAAAAAATTAGTTTAGTAAGGAAAGAAGCTACATAAGCAGAATAATCCAAGTTGCTAGGCCAATAATGGATTACTGGGGCCAATAATCCGGATTACCGGGGCCAGTAATCCGGATTACCGTGGCCAGTAATCACATTAGTGGGGTCAGTAATTCATTAATAGGTCGAGTAATCACATTACTGGGGCCAGTAATCTTTATTACTGAGGCCAGTAATCTTAGTTTTTATTAGCGTTGTAGCAATCAACAATGAACAGTAACCGCATGTCAAGGCAATATATTACTCAAACTTTACACACAAAACAGATATATATGGTTCATTTATTTTTTTGAATCCCTAAATTTCAATATTCACTCATAATCGCGAGATGCTTTCATCAAATATAAAATCTTCTTGGTGATAAAAATAAGTTGTTGATCGACATTAACGTACTTCACAAAATGTGTGAAAAAGAGCACGATAAAAGTGAAAAAGAAAGAGATAGAGTCAGAGTTAAACTTACATGGTTGGATAAGCCAAAGAGATGATGAAGATGATGTCTTTATATGTGTAGTAAAGCGAGAGTTAAAGAGAGCGAGAGCTTCGTTGTGAGTCGTGGGCTCCGAAAATGGCGGTAGTGGTTAGAAAAGGTGGGGAGGGTGAAAATTTTTTTGAAAAGCAAATATTTGTTGAGGAATGGCACCAGGTATAAATAAGAGGAATATATCATTTACGAATATTTCATAATTGATGTGTTAAAATGAGTTAGTGGTAAATTTTTATCCTTGTATGTGTTAAAATACAATTACTGACCCCAGTAATCCAAATACTACACCACAACTTAGATTACTAGCCCTAGTAATCCAACAACAGATTACTGTCCCCAGTAATTAGGATTATTTGGCAATAATCAAGATTACTGCCCCCAGTAATCAGGATTATTGGGCTGTAATTAGAATTACTTCCCCATTAATCCAGATTATTGCCCCCAGTAATCCAACAACAGAGCGAAGCATTGTCCAAGGTAATCCAACAACAAAAGTACATATGTACCCATAGATATTTGCTAGTTTTTAATGGTTTGAATCGGTTAGGTTCGGGTACCACGACTCGGTACTACCTATTTTTAACGGGTCTTATCGGTTTATAGCGGTTAATGTAGTTGAACACCAACACGATTCGTTTTTTTTCGGGTCTAACGGGGCGAATCCAATAGTGACCCGAACTCGATAAGGGTTCACCTATTTATACTATAAAACACAATAAAGTCTCACATACTAATAATTTTGTCTACATTAAAAATACCATAACTTAAAATAAAAAATTCAAAATTCAAAATTTAATATTTAAAATCTACTAATCAAGATCAATTAAACAAGATCCATCATGACTATATTATGCCAAAAAAAATCAAGAAAAATTATTTTGTAACATTTAAAGACATACGTTATGTGTTCATACATTATTAATCATTTCAATCTATCATTTTTGGACGTATGTTACGTAGTCGGATTATAATTAAAAGACTCTTTAAAAAATTAAAAATAAGTTGATCTAATCCAGTATACTTTTAGTTTTTTAGCATGAAGTTGTATTGAACTTACGTTTCAGTTGTTCATATCGTTAGACTAGATTAGACAATGGGCTCAAAATAGATTGATTGATTTCATCACACATTAATTTTTTTATCCTATTATCAATTTTGTTTTATTTTTTCGTGTCGGATGGCACAGGTATACCCTAGTTAACTTATATATCTTCATCCGATTCGTTTCTTGTTATCGTGTTACTTGTATTTCTGCCAGGTTTCATTACTGGCCCTAGTAATGAGGATTACTTGCCCCAGTAATCCTTTAGAGAAAGTTTAAAACAATAGACAAATTTAGATTTTCAGATTTCACCGCTTTACGAGAATGACCCAAACACAAACATTGATACAACAATGACAAATAAAAATAAATGGTGTACAAGATGCAAAGTTTTGTGTTATCGTGTTACGTGTATTTCTGCGAGGTTTCATTATTGGCCCTAGTATAAAACAGAAGACCAGTTTAGATTTTCAGATTCCACCACTTGTGACAAAGACCCAAACACCAGCATTCATACAACAGCGACAAATGAAAATAAATGGTGTATAAGATAAGATATAGATAAACAACTTCTTTTCTATTTATGAAAGTAAAATTACAAAGGAGGGACTTCAAGGTCCAACTGATTACATATTCAAAGCAAGAAATAAACGAGCCCCAAAAATTTTAAGACCAGAAAATAGGAAAGAAACCACCAATTGTTCAAAAAATACAACAAAAAGGGGTCTTAGACCCTTAACCCCTACAGTGTTGTAGGTTCTCCCTAATTGGAGAAATCCTACGAAATAGATGGGCAGGTGACTACGTTGTTAAAGGCAACCTGTCAACGAGCCCCGAAAAGTGAAACTCCTAGGAATCCCAAATCAACTAAAAGGAGTCAATCCAGAAAGACCTTCAGGAGGAGGAACAAAAGAGGGAAGGGAAACAGAAACAGATGGGACAGTTTATGACCAGATGATGGGAAAAAAACCACCTGTTTTTTGGGTGGCAAATCCTTTATTCAAAGAAATACATGGGTAAACATGTATTTCCAATTTATTAAGATATGTTTTCCTATCACCTGACCTTCCCATTATCCCCTACCCTAACCCCTCACGCAGTTGGTCCATCTCTGCGTTCACGACGGCCAGACGTTGCTCCAGGTCTCTAATGGTTTGTGTCAAATTTCCATCCTTCGAACCTCTCTTTCAAGTCTTTCCACCCTCCGAAAAAGGTTACTAACTGCACTAGGAGTCACTGAAGGTCTATAAGAACTATTAGCCTCTAAAACATTCTCCATCGGTAATGGTATTAGAAAAGTGATGAGAAAGATGTTAGGTTGATGGGATGGAAGGGGTTACTTATAGTAGTGCAAGCGACGATTTTTGAGGGAAGTTATTCATTTTGAAATGACGTGATTCTTTAGTAAACGTTACCATCCCGTCCTGTGCTGCCACGTGACTAAACCCCTCCCCCCCCCCCCACCGCGAATTAATAACTTGATAATTCGAGAAGATGACACGCACGTGTAAAGTCACACTAGAAACTTGGATTACTGGTCCCAGTAATCCATTATTGCTCCCATCAAATTAGATTACTAGCCCCAGTAATTCTGGAATTGCTTTGTTTCAAATCTATTAAAACACCATATTTGACCAAAAAAAATTCTCTAAAAAGTATAAAAATCTAATGTTTAAAAATACATATGTTATGGTGTGCATTAATTCTACACCAATAGATAAGTTTTATACACAAATCAAGATGTCACGTCAAAGTTAAAATACTCATACCAATAATATATACACAATAAACTCTCATACATTAATTATTTTTGTCTATATTAAAAATTCTATTACTTAAAATAAAAAAATAAAAAATTTAATATAATGTTGGTAGTCAATAGCCTCTGTACAAGTAATCCTGTTGTGGTTGCCTTTCTTATGACACCGGCTGTAAGTAATCGACTTCTTCTCATATTTTCCACTTGACTTCATCCTCTTGTTTTTACGCCTGTCCGGTGGCCTCTTTTCTTTGCAATGGGAGGAAAGATGTAGCCACTTGTAACCTCTGAGGTAGACTCATCCACATTGCCTATTGGGTGAATGGGGAAACTGTATGACTTATTGGGTGGCTGCCCTTCTTATGACACCGGCCGCAAGTAACTGACTTCTTCTCAGACTCTCTGCTTGACTTCATCCTCTTGTTCCTACGCTTGCTTGGTGGCCTCTTCACTTTGCAATGGGAGAAAAGATGTAGCCATCTGTAACCTCTGAGGTAGACTCGTTCACATTGCTTATTGGGTGAATAAGGAAACTATACAACTTTCTAGATGAATTGGCGTGAAATACGACGTTTACGAAGTTGTAAACATCCTTGTTTTGATAAAGCTTAAAATCGCAACAAGAGCATGAGGGCAAAGGAAACAGTTGATCTGCCATTTAAAACAAGAACATGTGTGTGCATTCAAGTCCACTGAATATTAAAATTCAGATCTCACCTCATACACACCAGGGGATGAATTATGAACATTAAATCTGCGAAACTTCTTCATCTCTATTTTTAGATTTTTTTCCATTTTCGGTGTGAGTTTGGCTATCCACAACACAGACTCGACTCTTCTCTTACAGATTATATCCATTTGTTTTACCCTCGTATGTTCCAGAAGACAATATACTGGCATTAATCGCTCAACGCTAATCCAACACGGTAAAATAAAATAAAAACTAATAATAGGATAAAAAAAAATTAACGTGTGACGAATTCAAATCAACAAAATCAATTAATCTATTTTGAACCCATTGTTTAGTCTAATCTAACATTGTAAACAATTGAAACGTAAGTTCAATATATCTTCATGCTGAAAAAACTAAAAGTATACCCAATTGGACCGACTTGTTTTTAATTTTTTAAAGATTCTTTTAATCATAATCCAACCACGTAACGTATATCCTAAAAATGATAGATTGAGATGGCCAATAATATATGAACACATAATGTACGTCCTTAAATATTACACAATAATTTTTCTTGATTTTTTTTTTTTGCATAATTATATAATAATGATGGATCTTGTTTAATTGATCTTGATTAGTATATTTTAAAAATTATTTTTTTATTAAATTTTGAATTTTTTATTTTAAGTTATGGCATTTTTAATGTAGACAAAATTATTAGTATGTGAGTTTATTTTGTGTATATTATTGGTGTCAGTGGTTTACTTTGATATGACATGTTGATGTGTGTATAAAACTCATCAAATGGTGTAGAAATAATGCAAACCATAACATGTGTATTTTTAACCATTAGATTCTTATACTTTTTAGAGAAAATTTTGGTCAAAGATTTCAACTAAAAATTATTAAAATTTTTTTTTTAAATATCTTAGGCGACGAACAAGTTATAAATATGTCTCCCGAGTTACTCCTAGGAGACGCATGCACATATTACGTCACCCAAAAGTATTACCCCCACAAATTTTTACGAAAATTTTAAATAATTTGAAATTTTCAAATTATCTTAGGCGACGTAGTTTTTAAATAATTTGTAGTATACATACGTCTCCCAATAGTGTGGTTATAAATTTAATCTTTCCTCCCATTTCCATTATTTATGAGCCTTAACCTGTCTTCTCTCTCAAACACCACCACCTCTAGCACCCTCATCTATTTTTCTCCTTTGTCCCCCATCACTCACTCTCTCCCCACACACGAGATTTGCTCTCTCTTCTCTCTTACACCGCCTACTCAATCCCCTGTTTCCATTTCTCTCTCTCTTTATCTCTCAGTTTGGATTCACTCTCTCTATCTCTCTTTCATACACAACCTATTTCAATTTGGCAAGCTTCTCACTCTCCATTTCTATTGGTTTGTAATTATAGGGCTTGAATAGGCGTTATTGCGTGAAATTAGATAGTGTGGCTTGTATTCAAGTAATTGTTTCTATGTGCCTGCTACCATAATTCTGTTATCAGCTGTATGAATTGGTTCAAACACCAATCTAAACTTGTTAATTGTGCTCCATTTTTCCCCAAATGCTTAGAGCAATATTGACTGCTTAATGGAGTAATTGTTCTTATATGACTGTTACCATAATTGTGTTATTAGCTATATGAATTGGTCTAAACACCAATCCAAACTTATTAATTGTGCTCCATTTTCCCCCAAAATTGCTCAGAGCAATGTTGACTGCGTAATGGAGTAATTGTTCATATGTGCATGTTACCATAATTGTGTTATCAGCTGTATGAATTGGTTCAAACACCAATCCAAACTTGTTAATTGTGCTCAATTTTTCCCCAAATGTTCAGAGCAATATTGACTGTGTAATGGAGTAATTGTTCTTATGTGCCTATTACCATAATTGTGTTGTTAGCTGTTTGAATTGGTCCAAACACCAATCCAAACTTGTTAATTGTGCTCCATTTTTCCCAAAATGCTCAGAGCAATATTGACAGCATAATGGAGTAATTGTTCATATGTGCATGTTACTATAATTATATTATCAGCTGTATGAATTACTCCAAACACCAATCCAAACTTGTTAATTGTGCACCATTTTCCCCCAAATGTTCAAAGCAATATTGATTGCGTAATGGATTACTGGCCCCAGTAATTTGGATTACTGGCCCTAGTAATGTATATGTGTTTGTTTTGTTTTAAGTTTCCTATTCCGGTGAATCTTCTAAACCCTTTTTACACATAACTAAAAGAAAAAAAGAATTGAAACAACCTTTAAGAAACACCTTTTAGTATGCCCATAATGAAATTTTGATTCCTATTTTTAAATTGTGGGGTACTCATCTTCTTTTCTACTATTCTTTCTCTCACTTTCAGTACTAATAAATACATATATGACAGATATTTAAACACAATGGGTGCATGTATTCAACAAATTAAATAACTTTATTGCCACAATTATATACATATATTTTTCATCTATGTTAAGCATGGACACGATATATAATACTGTTTGCTTTTAGTTTGGCAAGTATGAACTTTGTTACACTATTTGTCTTAATTTGTTATATAATAGCCTCATAATATGAACCTTCATATCAACAGGTTAGTAAGTTCATATTCAAGCATTTGGTAGTTCAGTTAAATTGAATTGTGATTTGATATCCTTTGTTTTATGTGGACCATAATTTAATGAGCCTCATTGTGAAATATGTTGGAGAACTAGAGTTTCATATTCTTCAATATCAAATTCAATTCAATTAGGGCAAAATATAAATTGAAACTGAAATTGAGGTGAAATTAAGATTAGGGTTTCAATTGAGATTCAAGTCGCGATGTTGCTTGCGATTGAATCTCAATTGAAACCCCAAACATCAATTTCAATTCAAATCAATTATAGCAAAACTGAAATTGAAACTAAATTTGAAATTGAAATTAAAAAATTGAGATTCAAGTCAGGATGCCTTCGAGAGCGTATGCGACCAGGAAGAAGTCGCGCCCAGAGGTGCAGTACGATAAGCTGCTGCAGGCCTTGTTGCGCGTGGCCTCCCAACCCTCCACCCAGCCCTTTGCTGCCCAGTCTGTCGCCCAGCCATCTCAGTCAATGGTGTTGCTACTGGTGCTCCTTAGCGTGTCTATACATTCGACCACCGGCAACACCGCAACCACCACCGCCAGTGTCGACCTCCCCGTACGCAGCATTTGCTTCAGACATGCTGTAGCGGTCGCCACTATATCATTAATAGCCTTAGATCTCTTTAATTATAAATCGCAATTTTTATTTATTCTTTGTTATTGACTGATTTGTGAGGATCAAGCGCTTACCGTTGCGCCAAAAGCTATAACTGTTAGCAAAGGCGCAACTTTATTTCCTTATATGCAAGGTCTATTAGAGTGCCATGGCATTCGATAACCTGCACACCGGATATACCCTCCGGATTCACCACAGAGAAGAGCGTAATTGTGGATTTACCTCCAACAATCCCCCCCACCCACAATGGCGCGCCCCAGGTATCGCACCCGTGACCTCCTCTGATACCTTAAATTGGGTTAGAAAGTAGACACATAGAGCTTTCTAGAAATATATGGTGCATCAATCGGAGTTTTCTACAAAGAGTTATAGTAATTCTCCTACAAAGGACTTGATATGGACATAGTGTAACTTGACAGCTAAAACTGTACCAATTGGCTGAGAACTAGGATCTCTACCATATATTTTTGGAAATATCTGTGTGTCTACTTTCTAACTCAATTTACGGAACAATAATCGGAGTTTTCTACAAAGAGTTATAAGAATTCTCCCACAAAGGACTTGATATTTCAGCAGATTTTTATGATTCTAGAGCAGCAAAACAGCATGCTATCCTCAAAAATAACTTGTTGGCCTAAGCTAATTTTTTTCAAGCAGCTTGAGATGATCCACTAGGTGACGTGTACGTGAGTCCAATTCACCACAACCATAACCACAACCTCAAGAGGGACTCCTTCTTTTTGATGATATCAAAAGGGGAGAAATAATGTGTGTGATGTGTCTGAGTTTTTAAGCCAAGTTTGAAGAGTGATAATGGTACACACTCTTAGAACTATAACTATATTTAAGTTTTAACTATTAAACTATTACTTTCATTTTATTATTATGCTTGGATTACTTATTATTTTCTACTTTTACTTATATGCATATATTTAGGGGGAACTTGTTTATTGTTTAAAAATTTACTCGTCAAAATACTATTATTTATTGTTAACACATATTAATTTATTGTCATCATCAAAAAGGGGGAAATTGTTAACCTAAGGTCTTAATTTTATTTTGATAATAACAATAAATCAATCATGTGTAATTTGGGAGGATATTTTTCATTTACATTTATATGCTATTTATGCTTGTTATTGTTAACACACATTAATTTATTGTCATCATCAAAAAGGGGGAGATTGTTGACCTAAGGTTTTAATCTTATTTTGATAATAACAAAAAGTCAATCATGTGTAATTTAACATGTTTCTTGATATAAGTATATACTTCATTTACTTGGAAAATTCAAGAAAAACATGACAAGGATCACTCTTTCACTATTCGATCATTGAACAAGACAAGGAAGATCAAATATCTCAATGCAAATCATGAAGTACAAATGATCAAAAAACTATATGAAAAGCTTCAAGAAAAAAGCTTCAAATGTAAATCAATCCGAAGAAACAAATCAAAGCATTCGAAGACTCGTTAATTTAGTAATTGAGTGAGTGCTTAAGATTTGTGTAAAGTTACTTTTTTAATCAAATCCTTATAGCTCAAATGTATTCATTCACCTTTTAAAGATTGATTCAAACAAGCTTGAAATTGAATTTATTTGAAAAACATCATTTTGCAAAGACCGAGTTTCAAAATAAATTCATATTAATTTTAAATGATCATATTTTAAGCTTTAATAAAAATAGGTATCTTAGAAACATATCTCTGAGGTTCAAAAATCATTAGAATTGTAGTTGGAACAAAATTGTTAAATTTCAAAAATGTTTTTATTTCACATTTAAAATTCGCTCAATTTTCGCACAGTTTTGATCTAACGGTAAGATGGAGGCCTTTCTTGACTCTGATCATTTTGAAATTTTTAAAGTAGTTAGACAACATCTCTTAGAACTGTTGACTAAAATTTGAGCATGATCCAACGGTCAAATTGGGAGAAATTATCAAAACAAATTTGAATTTTTTGTCAAAACTAGCTGTTGGAAAGTTTGAAAATGTATACCTTTAACCCAAAACCTTTCTTAATCATCCCCAATGGCCATATGGTTTTGAAAGATATATATATGAGGTCCTAGACATGTTTTAACATAACTTGAATCATTCTACAAACCCATTTTACATATATACAAAGTTATTCAAGTATTCAATTCATTTCATTGATCATATTCTTCATCTTTGAGCTTATTTATTGATCAATCTTGATAACTCTGGTGTGAGCTTCATTTGTAATCTTCAAATACACTTGAGAGTTATTGTTTATTGGTGTGAATCACCAAACTATCTTTATTCATCAATTGTGAGAGGTTTATCTCATATGATAGCAAGAAGGTTAGTTCTTGTGTTGAGTGTGGTGAGTAGAATCACACTTGTAGAGTGTTGTGAGAAGAACAACACTTGTTGAGTGTAGTGAAAAAGATTACACTTGTAAAGATTTGATTTTCACCGGGAAGAAAATCGGTTTTAGTGGAACTTCTCGGGGAACTATTCGGGCGCGGACGTATGGTCTAAACAATCGAACTGCGAGAAGAAAACATCATTATCTCACTCGGTTCAATCTCTCTAACTCAAGCTCTTTATTTACTTGCATTTATATTTATTGCTTGTTCTTGAGATTGATTACTTTGCATATTTCCTTGATATTCATTGAGTTAAAATTTTATTCTTAAAACTTTTTTTGAAACCTTTTAATTCCGCATTGAGTTTTGAAAACTCTATTCACCCCTCTCTAGGGTCATTATCCGACCAACACATATGAACAACAAAAATATAAACAATCTTCGGGCTAGCTATGGCGTCCCAGATAACCCTATATATTGCAAAACAGAACTATAGTATAAGAGGCTTCTACTTCGTCCCCGAACCCGTCGCCTCTTTGTCTCCATGGAATTCGTGATTACCTGTAATATTTAAAAGAAACGGGGCGAGCTATATGCTTAGTAGGGGTAAGTAATCACATGTAAAACACAATTTAGTTTAAAATCATATGTTCATTTCACTATACATGCATATGCCAATGCAGGTTACATCCCTTGTGTCAACATTAGAGCCATGTGGCCAGAATATATCTATACTGAACCAGAGTATAGAAAGGGCCTGACTGCCAGAGATAAAAATCCAACAATGATCATAAATTGGTCCATCGGCTCCAGAGAATATCATGGCCCATTGGCCCCAAAGTATAACAATCGATCATAATCAATTTGGACCACACGTCCACCAATAGTAACATAACAACAGAACCACCAGCGCCTTACCGTTGTCTAGATTTTTGGGCTACACACCACTGGATCTAGACAGCCGACGCGTTGCTGCCCTCTGGAGGTTTAGGAATTTTCAACTCAAGGGCATCAGGCCCTACTTATTTTTCATATCGGTACGCACCAACCAATTCATAATCCCTTCACCATCAAAGGTGATGAAGACATAAATACAGGATCGTTTGATATTGCGTATAAATTGAATAAAATACTTTAATAAAACCCTATAATAATAAAGGGATTTCACCTTTGTGGATCATGTAGATGATCCATATGAGGAAATTAGGGTTTGAAAGCATCAGATTGCGATCTGGTCAGATTTTTCAATTCTTGCTAGGCTACGGAAATCGATATTTTTCGCTATCAAAACGACTTCTGATCGTCCTGATTTTACACCCAAAAGTTTAACTTTGCGTTCCGAATGACATATCCAAAAATCAACCCTATCCAACGGTGCGCTCAAAAGTTACGATTGATTTACGACTAGAGTACTGAAAACCTAAAAATCTTCTATTGTATTCCTTTCGCCATCAAATCTTGCACCGAGTGTGGGCTACGGTATCACTAAAATTTTCTCCTCTCTCAGTAGAATAAACCCTAACTTATGAGAATTATTGTTATGATGAGAAGAGACAAGGCCGACGTATATATAAGGCTACGATAAGGACTTTAACGAGAAATAAGTGTTTGGGCTTCCTACGAAAAGCTAGAAACCTAATTCCACTATGAATTAGTTCCTTCCATAAATTATAATTTGCACCACTAAAGAATTATAATTGCATTCCAATTCTTATCTTAAAATTATATTTTGAGCTCCTTGTTATTAAATACTTATTATTCTCCCTACCTTAAGATTACAGATAACTGTCATTTAAATTAAATTACTGAAAATTATATTTAAATGACTTCTTAATCCTTGAGCCTACCACTTAACTTATTTGACATGTCGGATTAACATAATCCACTTGCAGGGTTTGACATGATCAAAACTTATAAGCTTCTCAAGGGGCTATTATCAATCCCTATATCGGGATGTGGATTTCGTCAATAATTAATACTTATCATACATATAGTGTCGTCATCCAACTCACGAAGATTATTGATCAATAAATGAATCTCACTCTTAATGAGTCAAAACAACAAACATTACATATATATGTTTATTAATTATTTCAAGATTAAGAGTATAAGTAATCATAACAACCATGAGATTTTAAATTGTTTTATATAGTCAGTATAAAAAATAATTAACCCAAGCTGGTCATATTCAATACACATAAAATGTATTAGCACAACGAGTTAAAACTATATCGTTTCCTGTAGTCAAGATAAACTACTAAAACTTGATTTACAATCCTACTGATAGGTGTCCAATTCCAACTAAGACTGTGAACTATTAAACTTATATTCCATAAGAATCGATAATATGATCTTATGTGTGTAAGTTATACTCTACACACCAAATCATCTACTATATGGAATAAAAGACACACATGCATAATATTTAAATAAATAATATAATGCAACAATTGTCCATAAAGATTCTCATTAAAATAACAAAACCAAGTTTATAACATATCCAAACCAATAAGAAAATTATGGCTTTTAGTATATCACTCTAACAGAAGGGTCACAATAGAATCACAGCCGGATTCATATCACGATCATATCACACTCAGAACGATATAATAATCATAGCTAGCTTTCATCATCATAGAAAGGAGATATACGCCCAATGTGATGAGCCATAAGAATGATATCCATGTGCCAAGAGTCTCCAAGCAGTGGTTGACACAATAATGATGTATATAGTATGCAAACAAGCTATTTCATGCAAACACCAAGTAATCTATGCCATACCCACTCAAGTACATCCCATTCTATATCTATTGGTGTGTATAAATCATCAATAATTTCAGTTTTCCCACAAACAACATTCACACAACCAGGAGATACCATATATAGTTCCAATAACACATTACAACAAATGGGTAGGGCATGTCTTGCCTTAAATCATGTAAATATAGCCATATAAATCATCAAACCTTATAGGTCTCTTTATTTATAATTTCTCAAATTAAAACAAACCAAAAATATAACTATTATCAAGCATAAATCATTTTATCGAGTTTCGAAAATAATATAACCCCTACCTCGAGTTATGAGTGAGAAAGAAAAAGAAACTTGATGATCCAAGCCTTTCCCAAAGCAATCTCAAGGAAGAAGAAGATGAATAGTGAAATAAAGAAGGATTTGATGAGTTTGGAGCGCAAATCTTCTATCGAGAATAAAAAATATGCGAGAATTGCTTAAGAATGTCTCTCCTTCTCTCTTTAAAACTCTCTAAATGGTTATAGAAGTGTGTGGGTTGAAAATGAGTGAACAAGGGGACAAAACCGACTTTAAATGGGTTAAGTTAGTGCTCAGTTTCGTATGGAGGACCGGTATGCCAAAATTGCAAACCGGCCTATAGTCTAATTTTTCCCTAAACTATAGATGCCGGACTGGTATACCAAAACATGTATACCGGTTTGCGAGTAAACTTTCTTCGATCTTGTTTTGGCCATAACTTCTCGCTCAGAACTCTGATTGAGACTATCTTTATATGCCTGAAAAGGTAATTCCGAGATTTACAATTTACGGACAAAACCTTTTCCAAATTATGAACATAAAATGTTTTAGAACACGAATTTCACACATATAACCTTTCTCGAATGCTTTAGAAAACACCAAGTCCATAGAAGTAAGCATTAAGGAGGCCAAATCCATCCATGTGCTTGTTATCATGTAGTTGTGCCTCCACGAATAAAATAGTTGCTTAGCGCTCTGACCCCTAAGAATAATGTAGAAACTTTTACTACAGGGAACGTAATAGTAACACCAGTTAAGCACAGCACTACACCAAAAATAGGAATTTGTCACGGTCAAAAACTATAACAAAGGCCTGTTATCACAGTCATTGACCGTGGCAATTAGCACTAGGATAAACACGTTTGTCATGGTCAAAACCTGTGACAAGTCCAATAGAAAGTGTGACTTTCATTTGTAACAATGGTCAATGACTGTGACGACGATAAAATTTGCACGGTCGATGACCGCGGCAAAATATAAGATTTGCTATAGTAAACTAGAATGAATGAGTACAAGTGCAATCAAATATATGAGCGTGCAAACATGTAGAATACATCTTCACACACAATCTTAATCAAAACCACAAGAATAAATAGAAAAAATCAGGATTTTTCCTATGTTCTATGGTGCTTTATGATTTTCAGTTTTTTCTTTAGTTAGGCTTATGATATTATAAAGAAATATTAGTTTTGTATACAATTCATTTATTGCATTAGCTGCACTGAATAGCTGAATGCCAAATTTCGTTAAACTCTACTCAAAGAGTTGGCCTCTTGCTTCCACAATTTGCAGTGTGCCACGGAGGCTAGTATTTTTTTATCTATATGTGTGTGTGTTTGTGTGAAATTTTCTTGTTAGGGCCAAAACAAAAGGTAGCTAGAGGGTGGTGATTTACCTCAGGACTAGCGTTGGATCAGGAAATATGAGAAGTGAAGCGAACGACGGAGAAAGCCAGAACTTCCTCGGTTGTTGGCACCACTGTCATCATCTTTTTTTCTATTTGATATATCTCCCTCTAATACAACAAACTGAGAGAGTTATAGAAACCCCGGAAGAGAGAGCTCTCTTCCAATAATGAGTGAGTGAGCTCCTCACAATGATAGAGCAAATCACCAGGGTGTGTTCGGTCAGATTGTCTTTTCATTCTTGTGTATAAAAACCCCTACTATCCCTATCTCTGTGACCTTTATCACTGATTGTTGTGATTGTCCTATTTTATCCCCAATTATTTTTATAGGACGATGGAAGAGATAATGCTCAATCCATCTTCTGTGACATTTTTGCCCTTTTCTTTCTCTTTTTTGGTGAAAATTCATTACAAATGGTAGGCTAAATTTAACAAGTTAGCCATACCGATGGCCTTACGGGTTTTTATTTTACAAAAAAATTAAAAAAATTGATTTACACTACAAAGTAAGCTATGTAATTCAAACTCGCTAACACTGAGGGTAATGTAGCTCTTAATTGTTATGATATTTATTATTTTTTAACTTTTTTAAATCACTTCTATTCGAATAACACATGCATAACTTGTACATAAAAATGTAGAAGAACAGAACGTGCACAAATATTTCACTCGGGATGTAGCTAAATCCTTTGCATGTATGTAGTTCTCATGCGGGTCTAGAATTTTTTCACACAGTGAACTAGTTTTAAAATTAAATTGTGTTAATTCTTTTTGAAAAGATTAATGAAAATTTTCACTTCACTAAATATTATCAAAATCATTTACCTTCAAACTAGGAGGCTCATTTTTAGGTTAAGAAAAAAAAACTGTCCACTTGAAAAAAAGGAAAAAATATATCTTAAATGCAAATAAAATGACATTATACTTCTCCCTAGTATAAAGAGTGCTTCCTCCACGAGCACAAGGATCCTAATGCTATCCCACTTACTTTAACCCCAAAAAAATGTGGATTGTATCCTCAAAAATAGTTTAAACAAGGACCAGATGCTAATTGTTCTAACTTAAAGAAAGTTTATTTTTCAAACTTTAGGAAATGATAAAAAAAAATAAGGTAAAGAAAGTTGTACCTCAAAATTGGTCCCTTGACAAATTAATGAAAACTTAAAAACATAAAAACAAATAATTCTAAGAGATTTCCACCAAGGAAACACAAACTTGTAATAAAAACACAAAGCATTATTGAAAGTCAAAAGCTAAAATTTCTTGAATGTAATAAAAACTCAACTTTGTTTTCACAAAAGAACTTGTCCACCCAAAGGATACCCTTAGGCCTACGGACCCTGTTCCAATCAAACAAAACAAACTCCAACATCCTTTCCCAATCCACCCATCCATAAACAGAGTAAAATGCACAATGTCAAATGTATTACCAAAGAAATTAAGGCAATGTTGAGCCCACTATAAAGAAATTAACCCTCTCAAAGCAATTAACTCATTGAAAGACGCCCTAAGGAAATCTTAGCGTTTTTCTCTGCCCCCTAATTATTGCTGCAAAAGTGCCCGTCGTTGGGCTAAAATCTAGCCCGATTAGAATCTTCCCTGGCTTTCATCAATATTGAATTTAGCAGAAAGGGACATGCTATTTACACTAACCCATTTGTTTTTAAATATTTGTAAGCTTATCCGAGGATATAGTGATTCGAAGAACTTGATAAGTTAGAAGACGATTTTGGTTGTGAATTTTTCGGAATGGAATTGTTGACCTAAAGGTCATAATCTTATTTTGATAATAACAATAAATCAATCATGTGTAATTTAACATGTTCTTGATTTAAGATTATAGCTTTCTTATTTGAAAAATCAAAAATAGCATGATTGCTCAAAGGAAGTTTGACAAGGATCATTCAATTAATATCCGATCAAGTCAACTATGCATTGGACTAGCAATAAGATTAATCTCATCACAATGCAATTCATGAAGATCAAGATCAAGGATCACATGCAAAAGCTTCAAGACAAAAGCTTCAAGGATGAATCAAATTGAAGAAACAAATCAAATCATTCAAAGACTCGTTAATTCGATAATTGAGTGAGTGCTTAGATATTATGTAAAGTTTCTTATTTGATTATTTATATATCTCATACATATTGAAATATCATTCTTAGATTGATCAAAATCAGTTTGAATCAAAATTTCTTTCAAAACATCATTTTAGCAAAAACTGGTTTTGAAATAAATTCATATTAAATTCAAATGATCGTATTTTGACTTTTTCTGAAAATAGGTGTCTTATGAACTTATTTTTATGGTCCTCAAAGCATTAGAATTAATTTTGGAGCTTATATGCAAAAGTGTAAAAATTGGAATTTTTGGCCTTATGGCTTGATGGGCAGTCTGGTCCATCAGTCGACTAAGCAGCTTTGCTCAGTCAACTAAGGGTCCATCAGTTGACTATTAGTTGTGCTTAGTCGACTGATGCTTCAGAATATAGCCGTTGGATTTCTGATTTTTTATTATTTTTGGTACCAAACTTCTCAAACAACTATATCACTTTTAGGACTATATATATGACTTCCAAGACTCATTCTACACATCTTGAATCATTCTTATTGAGCTATAAATCTTGATTAAACAAGTAACTCTAGTGTGAGCTTCAATTGTATTCTTTAAACACTTGAGAGTTATTGTTAATTGGTGTGAATTACCAAACAATTTAGTATTCAATTGTGAGAGTTAAATCTCATAGGAAAAAATAGAAGGTAAATTCTTGTTTAGAAATTGTGAAAGGTAAATTTCACAAGGTTAGCAAGAGAGATTCTTGTGTGAATATTGTGGTCAAGCAATATTTGTAAAAAGTGTGTGAGAGGATACACTTGTAGTGGTTTGATCTTCACCCGGAAGGAGATTGTTATTAGTGAAAATTCTTGAAAAACTAACCGAGCGCGAATTATGGTTTGGTAAACCAGAACCGTGTGGACAAAAAGCCTTGGACTTCAAATCGGTTCAATCTTTCTTACTCAATCTCTTTATTATTGATTGTTTGATTATTTGCTCTTGAGATTGTTTTTTTAATTGTTTATGTGCTTACATTCCTTGATATATTTGTTTAGTAAATTTGTTTTACTTAAACATTGTTAGAAAAGTTTTTAATTCTGCATTAAAGTTTTTAAACCCTATTCACCCCTCTCTTGGGTATTTTCCAACCAACAGGAATTGCTCTAACAAGGCTCCAATTTGGGTTTGTAAATTCACGATTTGGGGGAAAGTGAATGAGGTAAAAAAAAACATGGAATTGAGGGTTAGAAGGAGTGGAATTGGAGATGAATGGAAGGTAAAAGTAAAAGATAGAAGAAGTGAAGATGATCATTATGAGAGATATGAAGAAAAGGGAGCATAGCAATGTGGGGAGTGGAATTGGAAGGCATTTTAGCTTGAGGTACGCGTTTCGTTTTTGAATTTTTTGGTGGGTTGTTTGGGTTTTGTTGAACTCTGCGAGTGTTGACTAGCTTATAGAGTTATCAATTAAATTTTGATCTTCCATAAAAGCATATTTCATTCTTTATAATATATTTGACCATATTAATTGGAACTTAAAGTACTAAAAGCTTGTTTAGAAGGAAACAACATTTGTGTGGATCTCAAGTTACTTGCAATATATAATTAAGTAGAGTAACAAAATGATGGGGAAAGTTGGACTTGGCTCGTTTTATTATTTCTTTCATTCAAGTTGGTCTAAAAGGATCTAGTTCGAGACTTAAATTGATGAGTTTTTTTTCACGAAACTTGGTGGAGATGATTTTTGAAATGAGTAGATCAATTTCACAAAATAAACATATGTATCAAATTTTTACTACATCTACTTCTTGTTTAAATTTTTTTATTAAAATTTTGTAGAGATGATTTACTCATTACAAAAAATTTGTCTACTGTAATTTTTTTTTCATTTGTGTTATTATTTTTTATGCTATTTACACGGTACACTAATTTTTAATTATGATTTTTTTATTTAATTATGTCATACGGCATAGACGATACCTAGTTATTGAAAAGTTCAATTGATTGCATTTGTCATACTACATCTATCAATGTTCTAAAAATATCTAGGCAATTGTCATGCAGTATGTAGGAGGGGACTTAGCTCCTTGGCTAGCAGCCAATCTAATGTTTATATATTATAAATATAATACTACATAAATATAATCTTCCTTCTAAAACCGACTTTAAGAATTTGTTAAAGAATAGTTTCTTATGATTCAAACATAAAAAAAAGGAGTGAAAAGCTCCACTAATTCTACCGAATTGCCATCCCACCACACAAGGCGGGTTCGTCATAATTCTGACATGTACAACCTTAATTACATATAAATGGAGTATAATTGAGCCATTTTTTATATTCATTCCTAATTGTGAGGCTATGTGAATACATCAGTTGTTACCCAGTAATGACATATTACTTCAAAAGCTGCTTGCTAATTCAATCGACCCAAACAAGCTGATGCGATCCCGGATCGTACTCCTAACCAGGTTGTTTGTAAATCCTTGACCCGTAGTCTATAAACAGACTTGAACCTTGGAATATGACAAATTGATGGATAATGGAACCTAAACCCAACGCTTAAAGAATCGCGAACCTCAATAAAGTGAATGACGCCACAATCTAGTGTTGATGCTAGATTGATAAGTCAAGAAACACGTGAATGAATCAATTTAACATGCTCAACATGTTCTTAGAGAACACAAAGAGAAAACTCTCAATTTAATTAATCATAATTGTCTTGATAACTTGATTAATAAAACAATATTGTGCCTCCTTTAAATAGGAGTAAACAAAACAATAGAATCCTAAAACAAGAAGGAAACTATTTCCTATTAAAAATAGGAATCCTAATAAAAGGAAACAAACTAAATATTATCTCCTAATTAAAACAAAAAGCCTATTAAAGAAATAAAGAAGCTGCCAAAATAATAATAAAACTAATTAAATTCTTCGCTAGCTGATCGTGAGAACACGCTAGAAAAATAAGGCTGAATTTCGGACTTTAAGGCGTGCCCGCGCCTTATCAAAACAGCACTTCAGCCTTTCGGTTACAACTCCTAGCTTTGACGTGCCCACGCTTTAAGCAAACACTTCTTCTAATTTCTTCGCCTTTTAACTTCGAGCTTTCTTCATCTTAAACTCCAATGCCTAATCTTTAGAAACCCCTTAGAATGCATGTTTATCACTTAGCTTCTTGCATCAAGCATGTGGAATTATATGGAATTCCTTTTGAATTTTCATGCTTTATCCTTGTGTGTCATCAAGTTTGGATTATCATTTGAAATGCAACGAACCACCATGATTGAATAAAAACTGGGGCTAAACCGGATCGCATCACAAGCTCTTATTATGGTCTGTTAAGGCATGGCATAAACAATACCTAGTTATTGAAAAGTTCAATTGATTGCATTTGCCATACTACATTTATCAATGTTTTGAAAATATCTAGGCATTTGTCATGCAGTAGGTAGGAGGGGACTTAGCGCCTTGGCTAGCAACTGATCTAATGTTTATATATTATAAAATATAAATATAATACTATAGAAATCTAATTATCCTTCTAAAACTAACTTTAAGAATTTGTTAAAGAATAGTTTCTCATGATTCAAACATAAATACAAAGGAGTGAAAAGCTCCACTAATTCTACCAAAGTGCCATCCCACCACACAAGGCGGGGTTTGTCATAACACTGACATGTACAACCTTAATTACATATAAATGGAGTATAATTAAGCCATTTTTTATATTGACTCCCAATTGCGAGGCTATGTGAATACATTAGTTATTACTCGGTAATGACATACTACTTCCCGAGCTGCTTGCTAATTCTATAGACCACCCAAATAAGCTCTTATTATGCTCTGTTAAGGCATCCTCTCTAAGATGGAAAGGTAAATTCATGAAATTTTCTAAGGTCTCAAGTGCAGCTCCATTAGCACTCATATTCTCAGCAGTCTCTTGAAGTTGTAATGCAAGCTCCAAACTCCAAACCACATCACTCATTGATGGTCTATTGATCCCTTGTTCTTGGACGCAACTATAAGCTACATCGGCAAACTTCTTTAAACATTCTGGTGCAATCTCGTCCAGTACATGAAGATCAATAATTTCATCAAGGGCCCCCGTTTTATAACAACATTGAGCCCACTCGGCCAAATTCACCGGCTCCTCAGGTATGTCTTCAATAATCGCTGGCTTACCGGATAACACTTCGAATAAAACCACTCCAAACGAGTACACGTCAGACTTATCTGTCAATCTTTGTAGCCGATAGTACTCGGGGTCCAAGTACCCGAAACTACCTTTAACCATGGTGGTCACGTGGGTGTGAGATACACCGGTGGGTCCCATCTTGGATAAACCAAAATCGGAGACTTTCGCTACCCATCTTTCGTCTAGTAAAATATTAGTGGACTTCACATCACGGTGAATAATTTTGTGCTTTGAACTTGTATGAAGATATTGCAGTCCCCGCGCAGATCCGATACATATTTGAAGGCGATGCTTCCATGATAGAGGATTATTCGGGTTGCAAAGATGGGCTCGTAAGGTACCATTAGCCATATAATCATAGACCAATACCATTTCCCCATTATCCTCGCAGCATCCAATTAGGGACACAAGATGAAGATGTCGTAGTTTGGATAGCATTTCAATCTCTGTTTCAAACTCACGAATTCCTTGATGAGACGAAACGTTCAAACGCTTGATCGCAACGATAGTTGCACTGTTGTCTATACAGCCTTTATACACCTTGCCAAATCCTCCAACACCGAGCACAAGATTGTCGTCAAAGTTGTTAGTACAAGATTTAATTTCAGCAAGTGAAAAAAGCCGAATATCTGATGGTAGGAACGAATCTCTTAACTTCTTATCGGTTAAACCAACTTTCCGCCATCGTCGGAAAACCAAGTAACTCAAAATTGATAGTACTGCTATTCCTCCACCGAGACCTACCCCAAACTTCAATGACCATTTAGTCTTTCGTTTCCTTTGTGACAGTGGTGTAAGACTATGAGGTCCATCAATAGCTGAGACAAGGAACAAAGACAAAAATCAGGATTAAATTTTGCAAGGTTTGTAATATATTAAAAGAAAAAAAAATCTTAGAAGATATAATATATATATATATATATGGTAATTTTGGTCCATTAATCCATTTTGTATTTAATTGTTTATTAACATGAATTTCAAGTGGGCAAACTTGTAAAATATCATAATTCATACCTTTTTATTTAATTGGAGTTTAGTATTTTCTCTCTCATTATTTGTGGTGTATTTGACTTAATTAACACAATTTTGTGTTTCGCTAACTATCACAAACTAGCTAGTCATTGTATAACATGAGTAAGAATTTGCTGACCATCCTATAAAGAGGATCATGGTGACCATTACATTTGATTGGTAGATGTAATAAAATAATAAAAAATATTATTGCATTCACCAATCAAATACAAGAGTCATCGTAACCATCTTTAAATGAGGGTCAACAAATTCCTACTCACAATAGGAGATTATAAAATAATAATTCCTCCATTTGTCCCATATTAAGATTCTTACTTTCTTTTTCAAAACATAAATTTATACAAAAATAATAATAATATATAATTAAAAGAAAAAACTAAACGACCTGAACATTGTAGATTTTCGCCAGGCGAAACACCAAGTTGGCTACAAAATCCTGTGTAATAATCAACGCGTCTAGTAGCAGCACCAGAGTTTTGACTATTATTGCATTCTTGTTCATCACCGTAAATAGCATTAATGGTTGCGCCAAACCCTTGTCCAGAAGTCATGATAGAGTGAACGTTTGTCATCCAATACCACAAGGAGGCTCTGAAGCAGATAACGGCATTGGTGGCCACGATTTCGGGGTTGTTTAGTCCGTCAAAACCGTTGCTCTCTCCAGCTGGTCCGTAATTGTAGTTCCATGCGAGCTGAAGAGGACCTCGACCGTAGTAGCTCTTATTGCGTGCACATGGATACGCTGTATTCGTCTTCGTCACAGTTATCATTTCTAGGACCGTCCGTCTCTATGAAGCAAAAACCTGCGTAAAAAATATAACTTAGCATAGGCGGGACCAGGATTTTTTTATTTTCTTTTAGCAAATTAGATATAAACCATTAAAAGTCACCAACACCTCTATATATGTAATGCTGAATAATTACAATTTTTTTTTCTCTGAAAGATTCTACAAAAAACATATATTCAAAATAAGAAGAATATAAATATCCCATTAAAAAGAGTAACTTGGACAAATTATGCATTTCAACATTTCTTTTCTTTAGAATAATAGAGAAGTAAAGCCCTGAAAGTTTCAACAAATTAAAAGCATATATTCAAAAGAGTAACTTGGATAAATATCCTAAGATTGACTGTAATAATGGAATGGGATCAAGTTGCCAAAAGTTAGTTACCAACTTAATCAATGCATACAAAATTATACACTGAAGAGGAATAGATTGGAATCATATATATATATATATTTACTTCCAGTCAACTCAGTGCTATGTGCGAAAAAAGCAGCGATTTCCCTCCTAGAATCGTCCTCAGTCCCAGTTCTCCCGAATCGAGGATACGAACCAATGGCCTCAAGAAACGCCAATCTAGTGTAAAATCTCCTTCCATCACAACTCGCATCAGATTGATTAACGACCCCGCTGAAAAATTCGTCAGTCACAATACTTGAGACCGACACATTGTCTGGCAAGACTCCGGCGAGAACTCTGGCCAAAATGATGAATTTGGCTAGCAAATTATAATTGTCTCTCATTTTGATGGAATTTTTTAGCATGGAATGCAACAAATGTTGTAGTGAGAGAAGAAAGGTTAAGAGGGGGAGATTTTATAGGGTGTGGAATGGAAATTGCATATGTGGTGTATTATTAATTTAGAATCCATTTGATAACAAGTGAAAAAGAAAAATAAAAACAGTTAAATTTTGTGAGGAGTTGAAAAATAAGTTGAGACATGTAGTGATCTAGTCTTATTATTTTGTGACATTTTCCCTGGATAAATTTTCTTTAGTTGTTGAAGAAGAAAATTTTTTCACAAAAAATTATAAATGGATCGAAGGACATATACTCATATAATGAGTGAAATGGAGTGGATCTTATTACATACTTCAACTTATTTTCAACTTCTTACCAAAATCAAATAATTTATTTATTTATTTATTTTTTATCTAAAGGAGTTTTACTTTTTTAATTTCATTGACCTGACTTGAAGGCTAGGAAATTAAAATGTAATTGCCTGTTCATAAATTTATGTATTGTCATTTTCATTGTCCGGTCATTCCTTAAAGATATTATTAATTACAATGTTGCGCATCATAATTGTAGAGAGAGAACATGCAGAGACAAAGAAGAAGAAAAAGATTCATTTGTTAGAAAAATGAGTAAATGAGTATTTAATTGTAGAGAGAGGACGAAGAAGAAGAAGACGATTCCTTTGTTAGGAAAATGGGTAAATGAGTATTTAATTGTAGAGAGAGGACGAAAAAGAAGAAGACGACTCCTTTGCTAGGAAAATGGGTAAATGAATATTTAAAGAAGAAAGTGGGGGATTTTTATTAGGGTTGTTGTAAAGAGATTCTTTTTATTTTTAATTTTATTAGGGTGTTCAAATAATTAGGGTTCTCTTTCAAAATAAAAAATAAAAAATTAAATTTGGGTGCTTAAAAAATAGGAATTAAAAAACAAAAATTAAGGGTGCCTTTACCGACACCCTTGTTTTTATCAGAAGATAAAAAGTTTTTTATTATTATTATTATTATTTATTTATTTAGAAGAAACCAAGATCCATTAATCCAGTGAAATAAATGAGAATGAGTTTTTGGTTGCTTTGAGTATGCAATTTTTTTCTGAAAAGAAACAGGTCATTTGGAAACAGAGTATCTTTCTTGAAAAAAAATTAAGTGTTATTTTTTCTGTGATTTTTGATTTTAAAATTTCAGAACAAACCCAAATCAATTAAAAATATGGGCAAAAAGGAGAAAATTGTTGGTAGATTTGAGAATGAAAAAAATTATTTCTCAAGAAGGTTGAAAGTCAACGTATACTTTAAATTTCAAGTCGATCTTTTAGATTAAATATGAGCCGTCCATAATTGTCGGGGAGAAAATCCAACCAACCAACCAACTATAAATGACAATTATTTTGGAGTTTATTATTATTATTATTATTATTATTATTATAAGATTTGAAAAGTCTCTTCGAATTTATAAAAAATATGCATGTCAACAAAATGCAAATTTGAATATTGCTCTTGCTTAGCCTATTGGAGATGCTCTACGTAGTTACAATTAGTCATTAAGGGCTCATTTGGTTTGCATTTTAAAACTTTCCAGAATTAATAATTCCTTCAAAATTCTCTCTATTAAATGGATGAGAGTAAAAAATTATTATGTATTTTCTTTTAGATTTTCTCTTTGACGCCAAAATATCATTTTTACTAGAGAAGAACACTTCTTCTTCTTCTTCTTCTTCTTCTTTTCCATTAATATCATTTTTTAAAAAAATATTTTTATTATTAATTTATTTTCGTTTTATTATTAAATACATACAACTTTTTACAGTTGTAGGGGCACACTTTTCACTCGCCAAGATTTCAACCTGACACGAAACTAACCCGTACACGACCCATTGCCAGGCCTACAATTAGTCATTAAGGGTTCCTTTGGCTTGCATTTTAAAACATTCATGTAATGCTACATTTCATTTCAGAAAGATTCCGATGTCTGGTTCGGGTTGTAGACTGGAAATGCATCATTCCTAGAATAAATTATTGCTTCAATGTTCTTCCTCTTAAGTGGGTGGAAATAGAGATTTATAATGTATTTTCTTTTAGATTTTCTCTTTGACAATAAAATATCCCTTTTACTGGCCAGGAAAACCTTTTATTTTATTTTATTTTCCATTTATATCATTTTCAAAAAAAGATTTTTTTTGCTTTTGTGTTATTACTAAATACATTCAACGACTTTTCACAGTTCTTTAACAATAAAATCTTAAATTTTACCTTTACAAAATTTTTATGACTCGTCTTCTTATTTTATCAAAAGAACAACATTTTGGTGATTGACACACTTATTTCATTACAATTCCTGTTTGAACCAAATTCAAAGGAAGTAATTCAACATTTCAGGAGAAACGAATTCATGTCGGAACCAAACATTAGCAAGGCTCTAAGATGTCTATTCCATTCTCAATATTCCAACCAAACAAGCCTTTGGGAAGGGTAGAAGTTTAAATGGTCTTTATTATTGGAGTCCAAAGGTCATCAAAAATCTAGGCATAGGCTTGTGATCTTCTCTTTCTCTATTGTGATACTAATAATTTTCTCCTCTTTTCTTCTTAGTTTATGGTAATCTGCAATCACTACTATGTTCAAGTACATCCCCTCCTGTCCTACATCAACCCATGAACTTCAAACATCTTAGAATGATTTTAATAGCTAATGACTAGTGTAAACACCCCGATCCGTGACCCCCGCAAGAACCCTAATGACCTTCGAGAACTACTATTTTTGGAGTCCGGGACCCACCCGAGCACCCGAAACTATCCCGAAAGGGTTTGTTGGCCAACAAACCTGTTTTTAAGTGGGATTGTCGCACGACATATTGGTATGTCGCGCGACAATCACTCTTATGTCGCGCGACAAACCCCTCTGCACCCGACCATCCACTTTCTGACATATCACAGTGTCAGAACCCATCACTTCAGCCGTTTGTCGCGCGACAAATAGATATGTCGCGCGACAAACAGGTACAGTGAAACAGATATGTCGCGCGACAAACAGATATGTCGTGCGACAAACAAATAAAGTTGGAAAATGTCGCGCGACAATCTTCCTCGAGCAGTATAAATAGGCCAACACCCCCCAAGGGTTCGGGACAGCAACTTGGGATTGAAGAATTCCAAGCTTAAAAATCTGATTTTCTAGTTTTTCGTCAAGCATTCTCTATTATCGTCTTATTTTTGAAGAATTATCGAATCTATTCCCGACACTCGACGTGTCCTGTCTCTAGAATCGAATTCTCGGAAATATCTGAAGAAGGAAAATATTATTATCGCCAGAAATCTCTCCGCCGGATTATATTTTCTTTCTTATTATTATTCTCGTCGGAAAGGTAAAGAAAGTCTCTTCTAGTATTTAACATTAAATATCTGTGTACTTGTTTTATTTTTTGTTGTTTTGTCCACATTTTATTTGAATAAACTTATTACCAAGTTACAAATAGTCTATCGTTTTCAAAACAAAAGACCCTGATAAAACCATTTGCAAAACCAGAAGAGTAAGTATATTACCGTCCGGATAAAATCCTGTTTTCAAAACCCGGACCGATAAAACTTACTTAGGAATTAAAGTCCCGATATATCCTATCTGTTTCATAGATTGTGATACGTCTGGTAGAACTCCCCTTAAGGGTTCTAATTCCATATTGAATTAGTTCCGATACAAGATCCAAACTTTTTTCGAAACAAGTCAAAACTCGAGAAAACCGTCATTATCCGAGAAATAATACGGGAAACTCCATCTCTAAAGAAAAACAAACTCTTGTCACTTGTATTTGTATTTCTCAAAACTCAACATCGGATCTTGGAACACAAAGGTTTTCATCCCTTTTCCCGTTTTTTCCAAAATTAGGGTTTTCACTTAGAAAGTAGTAGACTGTCAGTAAAAGCATCCAAGTTTTTCAACATAGAATAAACATATAAAAGACCACTAGAGACCGAAAGGGCGGAATGGGTGCTTAACACCTTCCCAAACCGTAATATAGTTTTCGAACCCTATAAAAACCTGGTTTCGTAGACAAACGTGTAAAGAAAGGCTTGTCTATAGCCTTTCCTCTTACACGACCCTTTTTGTCCGTTTTCTCGTAAAACGTACTGGCGACTCTGAACGAACCCCTTTGCATCTAGAAATAGAACATATGGACACCTGATATGAATCAACCAGAGGCACTCCAGCAAATGAAACGACGTAATCCGTTCCGACGATTCAGACGCCCAACCGAACGGGGACGAGACCCGGGGATCACATTTGCGGATTCTCACAACTAGTTACCCTATTCGGCGTATTTTAAAAAAGGGACTTCTGGGAAAGCAACATACAACCTAATCTACCCCTCTAAAGTTATCACTAGATCGAACATAATCAGATCAAACAAAATTAACGATCAGAGATCAGATTCTTATAAAATCCAAAATCAGATTGAAACATCTGGTTTTCCAACTTGATAATTTCCTTAAGCAGTTGATTCATAAGTGCAGTGCACCTTTATGCGATCCAATCAACATGAACCTTATGCAATCTCGCAATTACTTTTTAAACACCTAGCCACTTATGAGAGAGTGCGTCTACCATTCAACTGTAAGAGTGTAAGTTCATGCACAAAAGTTTTGGGGAAGTCGGTAAAGAATTAAAAACAAAAATTAACATTAAATTAGTCACATAACATTAAATTCAGGGAATTTTTTTTATCAAAGAAATACATCTTAAAAAGATAAACTTGTCCAAGTCAAAATTGCCAATGAAAAAAAAAAATACAATCACAACTAAAACTCAATATATCATCAACCCTTGATTGGCCTGGATGCCATCATCAGGAATCTTGTTAGCTTTGAATGGTGGTGATAAGTTTGCAATGTTACCCTCGAAAAAGGCAAAACAACATTCAGCTCAAGAAATTATTTCAATATACCAATGATTACTAGGCAGTAAAATGATGCTACGGCATAAATAATAGGATATATTATATATAAACAGTTGAATTTATAACATTTCAAATTCCAACCCTAAGATCAACGAGAAGTTTGTAGCCACAAGGAAACAGAACGTCGGAAACCTTGAGGGGTTCTCAGGTATGGAAAGCAATAAATGAGAAGGAACTACACAAGGTGGGGAATACACATGAAAAGTCCACCCAAAAGATCCCATTACGTTAATGTTTATCATTTAATACTTCCAAATGGTGAATTATCTTACCCTCCAGGTTGCTAGCTTCATTCACAGCGTTAGCCATTGATGTGGGCCAAACAATAGTTTTGTAGGATAATTAAGACTAAAATAACAGAGGAAGGACATTTTCTTAATCAAACTTGTATTACTTTTTGCTTTTACTTCCTTAATTTCAAAGTGATTACAAAGTGCTGTATAAATAGCATTCCAAATACATGAATATTTCAAATACATGTATAACTATTAAATGAACATTAATTAGAAAGCTATTCAATGTATGAATTTTAATCTTACGAAGACAATGAGCCTATCAAAGAAATATAATCAATGAACCTCCAATATTATGAATTTGGTTTAGTTTTCGAACTGTTCCGTGCAGTAGCTACACAGAAAAATGCTAGTCTGTAGTTGAACATTTGGAGAGTTCCAATTGAAGAAAATTTCAATTATCATATGACTGGAGGAGCAATTAGAACATCAACACAAAAGAAAGTACTAATAATGTTTTTGGACAAGGGTTAACTTGCCCATAATTAATACCTTTTTTGTTCCTTCCAAAGATTAGAAATGGAGAGAAAGAGTTCTCTCTGATCCTGGATTCCAATATTCCATTCCTTTAAAAAACTATCCATCTTTCTAAAAGAAAGTATAACATGTTCAACTACTTTCCCACTTGCAGCCAAATTAAAGGCCTTCATGTAAAAATAGAACCGGCTATATGGGTTATCATACAAGTTATAAAAATTGAACATGTTAAAAAGGAGAGGATAAACTATGAGACAAGATAACTCACTAGAAACACTGTGCTTAATTAAATTATCTTTACAACAATTACATCTTCAAGCGTAGAGCAGGCTTATCATTTGGCTGTTGAGTGAGTTTTGTGGATATAAGCTTTGCCATCTCCAATGATTCATCCAGTCAGGCTTCTTAACAAGATTGCCAATAACAATGAAAATTCACTCAAGAGCTAGAACAAAAATCAACAAATAGCTCACCATGTTAATTACCAATGTTCTAAAAATCGTGAATCGAAAATCGATCGGCAAGGTGGGGAGTGGGGATTTTTCATTTTATCGGGGATTTATCGGGAATTAATCGGAAAAAATCGGATATGCACTATTTACCATATAAATAATATATTATATAACAATTATACAATATGCTAAATAAAACATAATAGTAGGTGTAGCAAAATAGATATTAATAAATTAAGGAGTAAAGTGGTAAATGAAAATAATTAAAGGGGTGTTCTGTAATTTGTTAAAGTTAAATAATAAAGGAGAAAATCACATCGTGCTTCAGTCAGTCAGTCTTCTTTCCTTTCTCTCTCTCTCTCTCTCTCTCTCTCTCTCTATCTCTATCTCTATCTCTTCGTTCCCCCCTCTCTCTTTGTCTTCGACTCTTCGTTCATTTCTCTCACTCCAGAAATCTCTCTCTTCCCATGATTTTGGATCAAGGAAAACAGGTGCTCCATATGCTTCGATCTTCACGCTTTGTAAATATCTCTCTCTCTTCGTACAAATGGCGGATTGAAGCCAAATTTTCAAAGCACCGGTGATGGTCAGTACTTCGATTCAAAAAAACGAACCGAACCCCTAATTCTTCTTCTTCTTCTTTGTCTTCATTCTTCAACAAATCCCTATTTTGGCGAGTGAGAGATAGAAAGAGGTAAGCGAGGTTGAGGACGAGTGAGAGACAGAAAGAGGAATGGCGAGCTCGACGTTGGGTGTGAGAGAGAGAGAGAGAGAAACAGCGAAGAGTGAGAGATAGAGAGAGGAACGGCGATGTCGAGTGTGTGGGAGTCGTCGAGTGAGGAGAACGAATAGAGTTTGGGTTTGAAAAACGTTGTCGTTTGATTTGGGAACGGTAAAAAACAAACTGTTCAATTTATCGTCGATTTTATTTATCGCGATTTATCGGCTATAAATTTCCGATAAATGGCCGATTTTTCCTCAGCCGATAAACTGAACAGACCAAGCATAATCCGATCGGCACACTGCCAATTTTCGATAAATCCCCGATTTATCGCCGATAAAAACCGATTTTTAGAACACTATAAATTACTCTTTCTAGATTATAGAGAGGCAAGAACAAGTTAGGAGGGATACATAACATTCAAAGCATTATGAACAAGAAGCCAACTCAAATTCATAGAACGAACAAACTTTTGGACTGCAAAATGCCTACGCTTTTTGGACTGGGCTTACACCTTTTGGTCAAGGCATACGCCTTTTACGCCTAGGCGTTTAAGGCTTAAGGCTTTTGTGCATTTTTTTTAAGACATACAATAACTAAAACTACATTGTTTTGTGTAACAAATAGTTATATATAAAATAAAAAAAGGTTAGATTCTTAAAGAAACTCTAAGTCCTAAACACACCGTCTGAATGAGAAACAGAGAGAGGGCCGTAAAAATGACTAGAGAAGATGAGAACTTCTAGATCATTTTCTACGTTCAGGCTAGGGTTTCTAAATTCATTCATGTATATGTCGAGTTGCTGCATGCCTGCACCAAATAACTTCATTCAAGTTGTTAATTTTAGATGTGAAACTTTTAATAATTCGGACTGAAAGAGTGACTTTGACTTTCTGTTGAATGTATTATCTAATTTCATTTTCTAAAGATCATGTTATTAGACTTGAGTTGTTACTTATATTTATGTTACTAACTTTTGGGGATATAGCAATTCGGTATTAGTATTTGTTTAGCTTACTTTTTTAGCCTATATTAATTATTTCTTAATTTTTTTTAATATAAAAAATACTTTGCACGAAAGGCTTTTGCCTCGCCTTTGGACAAGCAAACTCCAAGGCTTACGCCTTCGACTTTTAAAACATTGGTCCTAACTAAGGCACTCTGTCTTACAAGTCTCATAATAACCATGAGAATTAGACAACATCATGTCAAATGTCTCTTGATAATTTGCTCGTGAACAATTTCACCTTTTATCACACTCTTATTTTAAAACTTCTCTGTACTTTCTTAATTCAACATTCTTTTCACCTAAAACATATACTTTCAAAGTTGATAGTCGTATCCAAAATTCGAGGAAAATTTAGAAAAGCGATGTACCAGGAAGAGCTTAACCTTTCTCGGACGCTTTAGAAAAACCAAGTCAACAGAAGTACGCATTAAGGAGGCCAAATCCGTCCATCTTCCAGCTATCATGCAGTTGTGAGCCTCCACGTATAAACTAGTTACTTGTGGTTCTGAACCCTGAGAATAATGTAGAAATTTTTACTACAGGGAATGTAACAGCAAAACCAATTTAAGCATAGAAAGGAAGGGGGAATTCTTCACAAGTAGATAGCAAATTAGAATGAATGAGAGCAACTACAATCAAATTTATGAGCGTGTAAACATGTAGAATACTTCTTCATAGACAATCATAATCAAAACCACAAGAATAAATAGAAAAAATCAGGATTTTTCCGATGTTCTACAGTGCTTTATAATTTTCAAGTTTTTTCTTTAGTTAGGCTTATGATATTCAAGGAAATCTTAGCGTTTTTCTCCGCTCCCTCATTATTGCTGCAATAGTGCCCGTCGTTGGGCTAAAATCTAGCGTGATTCGAATCTCCCCTCACTACACCAAAAATCATCTTAAGAGACTGACTTTTTTCGGTCAGTCGCTTAAGCACTTCTTAGGCGACTAACATTGTTGTCCGTCACTTAAGCATGCTTAAGCGACTAGAGTTAATTAGTCACCTAGAAGGCTCTTAGGCGACTAAACTTCATCAACCACTCTTTGTTGGTCGCCTAAGAGACCTTATGCGACTACGCTTAAGAGACTGACCTATGTTCGTCGCTTAAGAAATCTTAAGCGACTGAGATTTATATGTCAGTCGCTTAAAAGCTTCCACCGACATTTTTAGTTAAGGGCGACTTTGACCAGACTGCTTAAGAGACTGAGTTTGTACATTATCAGTCGCTTAAGATCTCACTTAGGCGACTGACAATGCATTGTTAGTCGCTTAAGATCTCATTTAGGCTACTGAAAATGCATTATCAGTCGCCTAAGTTTGTTTTCTTTTAATTAAGTATAAAACTTTTTCTCATAATGCATTTTGGTTGGAGGAGAGGCTATTTGGGCGATTTTAAGGTGCAAATCACCATTTCTATCACCAAAGGCTTTGTTCTTGCCTCCTATTTGATTTCTAGGTTAGTATAATCTCTCTTATTCATCTTAATTCGTTACTAATCTTAATTTGTTACTAAATTTTGTGTTCATAATATTTGGATTGAGTTAATTAGTGTTAAAAATGTAGTTTTAGTGTTAATTTAAATATTTTTATATATAATATTATGTATAATACTATATTTATTTATTATTATATATATAAATATTTATGAGAAAAATATATTAATATATAAAAGAAAATTATATAATATAAATTATTATAATTTCATTACACTATCCTTGATATTTAAATAAATGATTATATACTTTTCAAGTGCTTTGATGATTTAGGTACAAGACAAATGCTTCAAATAAGTTCGTATCTGTTATCATTATAAATTAAACATAAAATATTCAGAATAAGCAAGGAAGCACAAATACGTATTTTATATGATACAATACTACACTAATTAGGGATATGATGAATCTTTAAAAATTAAGGATTTGATACTTAAAATTAAGACTTCTTTATATATATATATATATATAACTATAAAGAAGTCTTAATTTTAATAAAATATATCAATCTATATCTATATCTATAAAAGTAGAAATAATTTAAGCGTTTTTCTCTTTTTTTGTAAAGATAATCTAACCAATATATTTAACATCTATTAATTATTTTTTATAAATAATAGGAAACATGGATAAGAGTTTGATGCAGTGCTGTAGAGGTTCGAACCCCTACATTCTGGGGATACTCAAATTCTTGGAGTTTGTAGCACAAAATACTAATGAACCAACTGGATTGTACAAGTGTCTATGCACAAAGTGTTGCAACTATAAACGGCGGCTTAATGTGAATGAGATGTATAAGCACTTGACTGGTAATGGTATTATAGAGGAGTATACTATATGGGACCAACACGGTAAAGCTTCAAACATATGAGTTTAACAATGATGTGTTAAGCGATGATGAGGATGATGATGATGATGATTGACATGTTCCGATTTGTAATTCTTTAGATCGATTTCACTATTGTTATAATAAATAAATAAATAAATAATCTTCTTCAGCATTCTATATCATAGTTCCACTGCTACTGCAAGGTGATGCATTAATACGTACAATACCTGATATAAACAGAGGTATAGCTACAAGTGAAATGTTACAAAAGAACAAAAAATGAATAGGAAATGAAATCCATTTAATACTTCTTTTTTTGAATTGAAAAGGCTATTATTTTTCAATTATCTTATTTTTGACTAAATCCATAACTCTATTTTGATACTTTGTAATTGCTCTAGATTCAAGTTTAAAATCTATTTTTTATGACCTTGGGTCGCCTCTGTTCTTCAGCATTCTTTATCATTTTTTATCGTCACACGACTTAAATAAATTAATAAATAATATTTTTCAGCATTTTTTTATTTTATATTATTATTATTATTATTATTATTATTATTATCATTATTATTATGTAAAAGAAAAATAAAAAAAAGTATGTTAATTGATGAATTATTTAAAATAAAAAATAAAAAAAATTATTTCTTTTTAGTCACTTAAATGATTGACATTGATAAATATCAGTCGGTTAAGTAATTTTTAAGCGACTGATTATATAAGTATCAGTCCGTTTAAATATTTCTATTCAGGTGGAGACCCAAATATGAGCGCGGGAGAGAAATTCCCTCTCTAATTTTCGTTCTCCCTCCCCTTTTCTAATTTTCATTCTCTCTCTAGCCTTTTTCTAATTTCAAGCCCCCAATCTCCACCATCACTCAACCCCGATATGCTCCTCTCTACCATATCTCCATCTCGTAGCTCCTCTCCTCCAAATCTCCACCCTCGCCCCACCAAATATCAAACTCTCTTTCACTTCAAAACCCTTACTCTCACTCTTATCCACAGCACCACCTCCGATCCTCCACCACCACCACTGGTCCACCACTTCTAGCCTTAGTTTTGTTGATTTTGCTCCATCACGGCACCACATCGAGCCATCACCCTCTCCTCCTTCGTTGTCTCCCAACAATAAGGTTCTCTCTCCATGTATGTATATATATATTTGCTTCATCTTGTTGAGTCATTTTAGGGCTTTTTTAATTTATTATTTTGTGATTCTAAACTAAAAAATTCAAAAATTACACCACTTTATGAGGATTCATTTTATGAGGATTATGAGAGCTTGGATGATGGGATGAGGATGATGAGAGGATTGGAGGGTTACCGCTAAGGTTTTATGAGATTTGGGTTTTTCTTTTGTTTGTGAAATAGAACACTTAAAAAAAGGGTTTGTTGTTTGTGAGATTTCGGTTTTTCTTTTTTTCTCTACAATCTAGTGTTTTAGGGATTTTAGGTGTTTATTTGGATTTGAAGAGTTTCTCTGTCTTTTCCTATGAATATGTGTGTTTGAATGGGAATGCTAGTGTAGTGTGTTTCTTTTTCGCACCATCTACTGGTCTTAATTAGTTTCTTGTATGTATGAATTATGGTATCTTAATTAGTTTCTTGTATGTATAATAAAGTGGTGTAATTTTCGAATTTTGTTGCTTCACTGGTGTGATTTTCGATCTCCTTTTTTTTAAAAAAAAAAAAAAAAAACTTCAAGTGGAGTGGCCGAATATACCATTGCTGCTGCAAGGTGATGCATTAGCAGTATTTTAGTAAATATATGTTTATAGATTTGTTTGTAACATTATTAGTATATGCTTTAAGGTTACTTTATTGACATGCTTTCAATGTGAATATAATTGCATATGTGTGTAATGTTTGTATTTTATCTGTTTGGTGAAATGCCTAAAAGAACAAATAAACTCACATGTATTATTGCTAGCTTGTTTAATTCTCATGATTACTGGACTAGAAGAAGGCATTAAATCTTCTTATTTTTAACGTATATAACTGGTACCAAGGTCAACACTTTATTTTTTATAGTTAATTCATGTAATTGTGCCCAAGCATATAAATTCCCCCTTTTCTCATGTTAATCTTGAATGTTGTTCTAATGGTCTGCTTTGATATTTATGATAGGAGTGCTAATGACAGTAGCCAATTATTTTGCTCTAGTCTCCCATTTGGAGATTTTCGCAAATTCAAAGTAGATCAAGTTTAGAAAATCACTAAGCTAGCCATCGGCATCGAGATTAAGAAGCAGGTAGGTATTTCCCCTTCCATTTCCCTCTTTATCTTTCATTACTAATTGAATAATTTAGGAAACCCTCTTGATATTGGATGATAGTTTTGGGTTGTATATGTGGAACAAGTAGTTAGAAAACATGAAATTGTCGTGTTATGACAGATTTGTGCTGCTGTACAAAAATTGCTATAAATAATTATACAAAACTTTGTTTGATGCATCGTAAAGTGCGTTAGAAAGTAGACATATAGAAATTTCTGGAAATGTATGGTAGAATGTCTAATTGTATGCCAATTAATACAGTTTTTTCATTAAAGTTGGTGCATGTTCAGGATGAATTTTCTGGACAGCATACACTATTTTGGTCATAACTCTTAGAATACTTGGAGTTTTCTGCTGAAACCACTTCCAAATGAAAGTAGACTTCCATACCTTTCTATGCATGGTTCATGAGTTCAATTTGGAGCTTATATGGTGAAGTTATGTGTCTTTAAATGTAGGCCTTAATTTCTGAATGTTATTAAGTAGTGTGACGTAGTTATGAAATCTCTCACACACACATGTATATAAATACTAATTATATGAAACCCTCTTGATATTGGTTGATAGTTTTGGGTTGTATATGTGGAACAAGTAGTTAGAAAACATGAAATTGTCGTGTTATGGCAGATTCGTGCTGCTGTACAAAAATTGCTATAAATAATTGTACAAAACTTTGTTTGATGCATCGTAAAGTGCGTTAGAAAGTAGAGATATAGACCTTTCTGGAAACGTATGGTAGAATGTCTAATTGTATGCCAATTAATACAGTTTTTTCATTAAAGTTGGTGCATGTTCAAGATGAATTTTCTGGACAGCATATACTATTTTGCTCATAACTCTTAGAATACTTGGAGTTTTCTGCTGAAACCACTTCCAAATGAAAGTAGACTTCCATACCTTTCTATGCATGGTTCATGAGTTCAATTCGGAGCTTATATGGTGAAGTTATGTGTCTTTAAATGTTGGCCTTAATTTCTGAAAGTTATTAAGTAGTGTGACGTAGTTATGAAATCTCTCACACACACATGTATATAAATACTAATTATATGAAACACTCTTGATATTGGTTGATAGTTTTGGGTTGTATATGTGGAAGAAGTAGTTAGAAACAATGTTTTAAAATACGAGAGGCGTATTCGAGGCGTTTTGTTCGAATGAGGCGAGGCGTACGCCTCGAGGTGGAACGAGGCGTAAGCCTCAGTTTTTTTAAAAAAAATTATAAAAAATTATAAAATAATAAAACCAACACAAAGTTCAACAATAATAATTAATAATACTAAAAGTTCAACAAAAACTAAAATAAAAACATCAAAGTCATTCCATGATTCATCATCAAACACCACAAAACAAGTGTCTTCAAATAAAAAGTTATGACAAGTACAAAATAAGTAGCGCAATCAACTTCCCCTAATCAAATTGAAATATTGAATCATTCGTGTCCAATGGTTTTAATAAAAATTGCGTAGCGCTCATAAATTGCGTAATAGCGTAAGCAATTCGGATAATGAATAGCGTAGTAATAAAAAAAATTAAGAATAATATTATTTACTGTTTTTTTTAATCTAAATATTCACTATTTTTTTAATTTAAATATTCACTAATTTTTGTAATCTAAATATGCACTGTTTTTTAATTTACTTAGGCATTGTATAAAATAAATTAGTTAAATGAGTAAACAATTAATAAATTAACTATATAAAATAGGCATTAAATTAAATAAATACTAAATAAATTCATTAAATTAAATAAATACTAAATTAATTATAAAATAAGCGTTATATCAAGCAAGTCAGTCATAGAAAAAGGAATTAGTCAAAGGAAAATATTACCTTCTGCACTGACTGAGAAGAGAAGAACGGGAGAAAAATGGGAATGGGAGAAGAACGGGAACGAGAGAAAAAGAGATCGAGCAACCCTAATCTGCCACCACCGACTCCACGCACTACAACCCACTACCATCGAGAGAGAAGAGCAGCAGCGGTGTAGAGAGAATGGGATGGAGTTCCTCGTTTTTTCGGGAGGGAGGGTTTCATTCGTTTAGGGCTTGACTCGTACGCCTCTTACGAGTCAACTCGTAACCGAGTTGACTCGTCCGCTTCAATGAAATAACTCGTAAGTATCTAACATATCACTTGACTCGTAAGCCTCGACTCATTACCCGTTCGCCTCACCTCGACTCGCGAGTCAACTCGTACGAGTCGAGCGTTTTTTAAAACATTGGTTAGAAAACATGAAATTGTCGTGTTATGGCAGATTCATGCTGCTGTACAAAAATTGCTATAAATAATTATACAAAACTTTGTTTGATGCATCGTAAAGTGCGTTAGAAAGTAGACATATAGACCTTTCTGGAAATGTATGGTAGAATGTCTAATTGTAAGGCAATTAATACAGTTTTTTCATTAAAGTTGGTGCATGTTCAAGATGATTTTTCTGGACAGCATACACTATTTTGGTCATAACCCTTAGAATACTTGGAGTTTTCTGCTGAAACCACTTCCAAATGAAAGTAGACTTCCATACCTTTCTATGCATGGTTCATGAGTTCAATTCGGAGCTTATATGGTGAAGGTATGTGTCTTTAAATGTTGGCCTTAATTTCTGAAAGTTATTAAGTAGTGTGACGTAGTTATGAAATCTCTCTCACACACATGTATATAAATACAAATTATATGAAATGTCTGCTGCATAGACGTGTATTCAATCTGTTCCTTCCACAAGTCTTCCTCATAGTTATGTTAGCAAGTGAAAATTTATTTTGACACTCCTCCATGCTTTTCCAAACAGAGCTTATCTCAATAGGACCTTTTCAGATATGCAAGAGATGATGAGGCAGCTTAAGGAGACCCGTGAGGCAACATCTGGTTCGAACACCAGTCAGAGGTGAACTTGTTTATTTAACCAAATTTGTACTTTCGCGACTTTTGTTATTAGACTTGTATTTTTGTGAACAAGTTTTCGATGTTGTAAATGAACCACATTTAATGTTTGTATGTTGTTCGTGAATTATACACTTATATTTGTGAATTATCTTTCTATGTGAATGCATGTTGAAATCGTATTGGTTTGAATTGCAAGTTTGATCGTGAATTTGTTTGAATTGCAAGTTTCTTTGTGAATTGGTTTGAATATCAAGTTTGGATGTGAATTGTTTTGAATTGCAAGTTTGGCTGTGAATTGCAGGTGTGAATTGATTTGAATTGTAGGTTTGGCAAACCTGCAGGCTATTAGAATTGCACAGTTTGGTGAAATGGTGTTTCTTCACTTAAGCGACTGACATAGTCATTGTCAGTGGCTTAAGTGGCCAGCTTAAGCGACTGACAAGGCCTTGCCAGTTGCTTAAGTGACCAAGCTTAAGAGACTGACAAAGCATTGTCAGTCGCTTAAGCTGGACTAACTTAAGAGACTGACAAGCCATTGTCAGTCGCTTAAGCTGGACTAGCTTAAGAGACTGACAAGGCATTGTCAGTCGCTCAAGCTGGACTAGCTTAAGCGACTAAGCTATTTACCATAAGTCGCCTAAGCCTTAAGCGACGGAGTATTAGTCCGTGACTTAAGAGTTTCTTAAGCGACGGACCCATATTTATCAGTCGCTTAAGAGCTGCAGCCACTCGGCTAATGAGACTATACTTAAGCGACTGACAGTTAGTCGCTTAAGACTTAAGAGACAGATAAGAGGTCTTAAGCGACTATGAGAGTCAGTCTCTTAAGATGATTTATGGCTTAGTTCCTGGCTTCAACTTCATCAATACTGAATTCAACAAAAAGGGACATGTTATTTACACTAACCCATTTGTTTTTAAATATTTGCGAGCTTTTCCAAGGATATAGTGATTCGAAGAACTTGATAAGTTAGAAGAGGATTTTAGGTGTGAATTTTCAGAATGGGATTGCTCTAACAAGGCTCCGATTTGGGTTTGTAAATTCATGATTTGTAGATGAATGAGGTAAAAAGAACATGGAATTGTGAGTTAGAAGGAGTGGAATTGGAGATGAATGGAGGGGTAAAAGTAAAAGATAGAAGAAGTGAAGATGATTATTATATTATGAGAGAAATGACGAGAAAGGTGCATAGCAATGTGGAGAGGGGAATTGGAAGGCATTTTGATAACTTGGAGGTACGTGTTTGGTTTCTGCATTTTTTGGTGGGCTGTTTGGAGAGAGTAGTCACATTATTGGGTTTTGTTGAACTCTGCGATTTAGAGAGTTATCAATTGAAGAGATGAAGACAAGGGAGCATAGTAATGTGGGGCGGGGAATTGGAAGGCATTTTGATAGCTTGAGGTACGCGTTTCGTTTATGCATTTTTTGTTGGGTTGTTTGGGTTTTGTTGAACTCTGCGAGTGTTGACTAGCTTATAGAGTTATCAATTAAATTTTGATCTTCCATAAAAGCATAATTCATTCTTTATAATATATTTGACCATATTAAATGGAAGTTAAAGTACTAGAAGCCTGTTTAGAAGGAAACAACATTTGTGTGGATCTCAAGTTACTTGCAATATATAATTAAGTAGAGTAACAAAATGATAGGAAAAGTTGGACTTGGCTCCTTCCATTATTTCTTTCATTCAAGTTGGTCTAAAAGGATCTAGTTCGAGACTTAAATTGATGAGTTTTTTCACGAAACTTGGTGGAGATGATTTTTGAAATGAGTAGATCAATTTCACAAAATTTCGTCAAAAAATTTGAACTAAAGGTTAGTGAAATGGTCATCTAAAATTTTATTAGTCGAAAATGAACATATGTATCAAATTTTTACTACATCTACATCCTGTATAAAATTTTTTATTGAAGTTTTGTAGAGATGATCTACTCATTACATAAAATTTGTCTACTATTTTTTTTTTCATTTGTGTTTCTTATTATTTTTTATGCTATTTTACACGCTACACTAATTTTTAGTCATGAAATTTTTTTTTACTTAATTATGTCATATGGCATAGACGATACCTAGTTATTGAAAAGTTCAATTGATTGCATTTTCCATACTACATCTATCAATGTTCTAAAAATATCTAGGCATTTGTCATGCAGTATGTAGGAGGGGACTTAGCTCCTTGGCTAGTAGCCGATCTAATGTTTATATATTATAAATATAATACTACAAAAATCTAATTTTCCTTCTGAAACCAACATTAAGAATTTGTTAAAGAATAGTTTTTCATGATTCAAACATAAACAAAAAGGAGTGAAAAGCTCCACTAATTCAACCGAATTGCCATCCCACCACACAAGGCGGGGTTTGTCATAATTCTGACATGTACAACCTTAATTACATATAAATGGAGTATAATTGAGCTATCTTTTATATTCATTCCTAATTACGAGGCTATTTGAATACATTAGTTGTTAGCCAGTAATGACATACTACTTTTAGAGCTGCCTGATAATTCAATCGACCCAAACAAGCTCTCATTATGCTCTGTTAAGGCATGGCATAGACAATACCTAATTATTGAAAAGTTCAATTGATTTCATTTGCCATACTACATCTATCAATGTTCTAAAAATATCTAGGCATTTGTCATGCAGTAGGTAGGAGGCGACTTAGCGCCTTGGCTAGCAGCTGATCTAATGTTTATATATTATAAATATAATACTACAGAAATCTAATTTTCCTTCTAAAACAAACTTTAAGAATTTGTTAAAGAATAGTTTCTCATGATTCAAACATAAACACAAAGGAGTGAAAAGCTCCACTGATTCTACCGAATTGCCATCCCACCACACAAGGCAGGGTTTATCATAACACTGACATGTACAACCTTAATTACATATAAATGGAGTATAATTGAGCCATTTTTTTTATATTCATTCCCAATTGCGAGGCTATATGAATACATCAGTTGTTACTCGGTAATGACATACTACTTCCAGAGCTGCCTGCTAATTCAATCGACCCAGACAAGCTCTCATTATGCTCTGTTAAGGCATCCTCTCTAAGATGGAAAGGTAAATTCATGAAATTTTCTAAGGTCTCAAGTGCAGCTCCATTACCACTCATATTCTCAGCAGCCTCTTGAAGTTGTAATGCAAGCTCCAAACTCCAAACCACGTCACTCATTGATGGTCTATTGATCCCTTGTTCTTGGACACAATTATAATCTACATCGGCAAAGTTCTTTAAACATTCTGGTGCAATCTCGTCCACTACATGAAGATCAATAATTTCATCAAGGGCCCCCGTTTTATAACAACATCGAGCCCACTCGGCCAAATTCACCGGCTCCTCAGGTATGTCTTCAATAATTGCTGGCTTACCGGATAACACTTCGAATAAAACCACCCCAAACGAGTACACGTCAGACTTATCTGTCAATCTTTGTAGCCGGTAGTACTCCGGGTCCATGTACCCGAAACTACCTTTAACCATGGTGCTCACATGGGTGTGAGACACACCAGTGGGTCCCATCTTGGACAAACCAAAATCGGAGACTTTTGCTACCCATCTTTCGTCTAGCAAAATGTTTGTGGACTTCACGTCACGGTGAATAATTCTATGCTTCGAACTTGTATGAAGATATTGTAGTCCCCTAGCAGATCCGATACATATTTGAAGGCGATGCTTCCATGATAAAGGATTATTCGGCTTGCAAAAATGGGATCGTAACGTACCGTTAGCCATATAATCATACACCAATACCATTTCCCCATTATCTTTGCAGTATCCAATTAGGGACACAAGATGAAGATGTCGTAGTTTGGATAGCATTTCAATCTCTGTTTCGAACTCACGAATACCTTGATGAGACGAAGCATTCAACCGCTTGATCGCAACGGTTATTGCACCGTTGTCTATGTAGCCTTTATAAACGTTGCCAAATCCTCCAACGCCGATGACAAGATTTTCATCAAAGTTGCTAGTACTAGATTTGATTTCAGCAAGTGAAAAGTGCCGAATATTTGATGGTAGGAATGAAGCGCTTAACTTCGTGGGCCCGATTGGGTCCAACTTGGTATCGGTTAAACTAGCTTTCCGCCATCGCCGAAAAACCAAGTAACTCAAAATTGATAGTGCTGATATTCCTCCAACGAGAATTACCCCAAACTTTAATAAACATTTAGTCTTTCGTTTTCTTTTTGACGGTGGTGTAAGATATACTTCAGGATTACGGCCAGCAAGACTATTGTCGGATCCACTCAACTTGAAGATCTCTAAGCCGTTCAAGATAACATCACTCAAGTTGGGAGCGTGTTTGAGGGAATAAAGATCCATGGTGAGCGACAACTTCTGCTTACTCATGCCATTTAATGGATTTGGAACCAACACTATATAGTCCTTGAACATAGGAATTCCATTTCCACCAGTCCACGCCATTACATCAGCATCTTTCTCTGCTATTTGATCGTTGATGAATATTGAAAAGACCCGTTGATTTATACGTGTTACCTCCAACTGAGACTCACAGAAATGGAGTCTGAGGAGATAATTGAACCCAGCATCAACAGTAAAATGCCAAGTCAGGTTGTGAATTGAAGTTCTTGAGGTATTGTAGACAATCTCTGGTGCAGTGTAAGGCGGTGTGTCCGATGTATAATTGACCGAGAAAACTCCCTCAAGCTTATACCCAAGATCCTCGCTTTTTATATAGTCATCATCATTAAACCAAGAGCGAAACATACCAGTATCCAACGCTACAGGAACGTTATTCCCCCCAATGTTTAACCTGTAAAGAGTTTCGAGGGCTGTGTCACTAGAAATAAAATAATCAGTGTTCTGGCTAATGAGTGGTATGGGATTACTATTACCGAGAATATAAAGATTCTCTGGCATGGAAACTATCTCGATGCCATTGACAAAACCAAAAGATTCAGGGGACATGGCTGAAAATGTTAGGTTGAGTATGTCTTCATTAACGTGGAGGATGAATTCTTTGACAAAAAAGGGCACTAGAGGTTCTAAAACAGCTATGGTAAGAAAAGCACTGAAGTTTCTGAGGAGAGTGTAGCCACCGGACTCTACGGAAAATAAGGATTTTGACTTGTCCAAGCCAGAGTAGGTAGCCGGGTAGAAGTAAAGACGGACGAATTTTGGGCCGGCGGATAGATTGAAATTGTAGGTGATGGGAGATCCCCTAAAGATACGGGCTGTCATGTAAGGGACTTGGGTGACAGAAGGATATTTTTCCAAGGCATTTGATGCAAACGATATGCTTGTGTTCGTGCTCGACTGTGTGAATACTGACGAGGCATCCCCAGCCCACTCTCGGCCATCTACTGAAATTTTTTCGAACTTTGAGCCACAATCCCATAAAATATGATCGGTGGGACTATAAGGTCCATCAATAGCGGTGCCATTGGCTGAGACAAGGAACAAAGACAAAATCAGGATTAAATTTTGCAGGGGAATATGTTAAAAGAAAAAATAAATCTTAGAAGATATAATATATATATATATGGTAATTTTGGTCCATTAGTTCATTTTGTATTTAATTGTTTAATAACATGAATTTCAAGTGGGCAAACTTGTAAAATATCATAATTCATACCTTTTTATTTAATTGGAGTTTAGTATTTTTTTCTCTTTCATTATTTGAGGTGTATTTGACTTAATTAACACAATTTTGTGTTTCGCTAATTATCAGAAACTAGCTAATCATTGTATAACAGGAGTAAGAATTTGCTGACCATCCTCTAAAGAGGGTTATGGTGACCATTACATTTGATTGGTAGATGCAACAAAATAAAAAGAAAAATTTATTGCATTCACGAATCAAATGCAAGAGTCATCATAACCATCTTTAGATGAGGGTCAACAAATTCTTACTCACAATAGGAGATTATAAAATAATAATTCCTCCATTTGTCCCATATTAAGATTCTTACTTTCTTTTTCGAAACATAAATTTATACAAAAATAATAATATATAATTAAAAGAAAAAATTAAACCACTTGAACATTGTAGATTTTCGCCGGGCGAAACACCAAGTTGGCTACAAAATCCTGTGTAATAACCAACGCGTCTAGTAGCAGCATCAGAGTTATGACCATTGATATTGCATTCATGTTGACCGTAAATAGCATTAATGGTTGCGCCAAACCCTTGTGTCACGGGGTGCCTTCCAACAGCACTCGTGACCGACATCGACGACACTTCATCAGCACCGTGCTTGCGCCCGAGCGCAGCACGGCCCAACAGGCGATCCAGCGTCATCTAGTTTTATTATGTTTAGGTTTCTCATATGTAAATATTGTTTCCATGTAATTAGATCTAGGATTTCCTTTGTAATTGTATTGCATTTCCTTTGTATAAGTTTTCTTGTAACTTGTAAGACCCAACGTGCACTGCTACAACTTTGGTATTTTCATTAAGTGGTTATATGTGGGGATAAGACTATCTGCCTCACACCCGAGTTGCCTACCAGTGCACGTTGTTTAGCATTTGCTTTCAAGCTCTTACTTTCTTTCGAATTGTAATAGCTTTCCATGTAATCTCATTTTCTTGCAATGAAGTAATCTCAATTTGCGCTCACGCTCTCTTTCAAATTACTGTTGTTGCATGTTGTTCGTTGATTGTTAATAATTCGATCACATTCAACCGTGCTATCGGTTAGCACGGTCGTTCACGCGGCCTCCTTTGTGCCATCAAAGGACGCCCCGTGACAGTTGGTATCAGAGGGATTGTTTTTGATTGCTGCCTTGTAAAACCCAGTTGGTGTATCTTACTACGTTACGATGGGAACCAATAGCCAGAGAATCGAAGCCCTCGAGAGAAATGTTGGCTCGCTAATGGAGAAAATGGGCGGAACGCCCTCTCTCGTCGATCGTGTGCAAAGTTTGGAGTTACGCACTCAAACTATCCCAGCAGGGGATGCATCGGGTAGCTCACCCGCACTAATCGATCGCATACAAGATTTGGAGGAAGGCCTCCAAAATCTTCAGGGAATCCCACCAGGGGGTCACTTTGGGGAGATGATGGATGACATGAGAACTGAAATCGATCAACTCGCCCAGAAATTGACTATATTGTCGATGGCGGTCGCTAACTCACCAGTTGGGGGTGGGGAGCGTACGAAGATAAAAGTGCCAGAACCCAAAGCATTCACCGGTGTTCGTGATGCTAGGGAATTAGAAAATTTCGTTTTTGACATGGAACAATATTTCCGTGTAACAAAGGTCGACGAGGAGGAAACGAAGATATCCTCTGCGTCCATGTACTTGTCCGGGGATGCCAAATTATGGTGGCGGAACAAGTACAATGAGGTTCAAGCTGGGGAGTGCGAGATTAGCACTTGGGAGGATCTGAAAAAGGAGTTGCGTGATCGGTTCCTTCCCGAAAACACCTCCCACAACGCACGACAAGAACTCCTTCAAACGAAGCACTCAGGGAGCATCAAGGAGTACGTCAATGCGTTCACCACCATCATGCTAGATATCCACGATATGAATGATGCTGATAGACTATTCTTCTTCATGATCAGGTTACAACCGTGGGCCAAAACGGAGTTAAATCGTAGGCAAGTGAAGACGTTAACTCAAGCCATATCAGCTGCTGAAAGCCTGCAAGATTACACCACCGGTCCTAAAACAAATGTTCCAAGAAGTGGGCAGACGAAGAATGCGGGGGAGAGAAAACCGAATTCTCCTGCCAGACCTGATTGGAGAGGCAACACACCCACCAGGCCATTTACCCAGCAAAATAATTACAAAAATGGGAATAAGTTCACTGGGAACTCCCAAACCGGCAATAATGGGAAAAAGCCCGTCAGCCCCAGAATGTGCTACTTGTGTCACGGTGCTCATTTCATGGCCAACTGCCCTGACAAGCAACTTTTAAGTGCTCTTGTTGCTAGAGGTGGCGGCATGCTCCCAAAAGTACCATCTGGTTCTGGACAACCCTTCTGTATCCAGCCAAATGACCACACAGAGTTTGAGGAAGAAACCGAAGAGTGTGAAGGAGCTTCACTTGGTGCTTATCAAGGGCAGTTCATGCATTCTTGCAACGCGGTGACAGTAGAGGAGGATCATCGACAGAAAGGGAAGGTAGACCCAACCCCAAATGGGAGAGCAGGTGTTGGGAAGAGTCCTCAAGGAAACGGTTTAATGTATGTTGATATCAAAATCAACGGGAAGCCGATTCAGGCCATGGTGGACACGGGCGCAACGCACAACTATCTGGCAAGTACTGAAGTCGAACGGTTAGGCCTTATTTTGGAGAAAGGAGTGGGCCGTGTGAGGGCCATCAATTCGGCCCTTCAACCCGTCGCTGGAATGGCGAAATCTGTGTTAGTTAAGGTGGGTCCTTATGAAGGGAGAACCAACTTCTCAGTAGTGGTAATGGACGACTTCAAGGTTATCCTGGGGTTAGAGTTCTTAAGGGAAACTAAGGCTAGCGTCATGCCCAGCACGAATAGCCTCATGATGCTTGGCAAGAACCCCTGCGTCATCCCGGTGATGACCCCTTCCAGTAGTGGGAAGTTTTTATCTGCAATTCAACTGAAGAAGGGACTGAAGCACGACAATCCTACTTTTGTGGCCGCGCTGAAATGGGATGAAATTCAGGAGACGTCAGGACCCTTGCCGAAATCCATTCGACGGGTGTTAACCGAGTTCGAAGATGTAATGCCCGACAACCTTCCGAAGAAGTTACCTCCACGTAGAGAAGTGGACCACCAGATTGAACTAGTGCCGGGTGCTAAGCCTCCAGTTCGAGCAGCTTATCGGATGTCCCAGCCCGAGCTGGCAGAACTTCGAAAACAGCTAAAGGAATTATTGGATGCAGGTTTAGTGCAGCCGGCCAAATCGCCGTACGGGGCCCCAGTCCTCTTTCAAAAGAAACAAGATGGCTCCTTGAGAATGTGTGTCGACTACCGTGCTCTCAACAAGGTAACCATTCAGAATAACTACCCGATCCCTCTTGTGGCTGATTGCTTTGACCAACTCAGCCGGGCAAAAGTTTTCACTAAGCTCGATCTCAGATCCGGGTATTGGCAAGTTCGCATTGCAGCAGGAGATGAGGGAAAAACCACATGCGTCACCAGATACGGGGCTTATGAATTCCTTGTTATGCCATTTGGGCTAACCAATGCTCCAGCCACTTTCAGCACCTTAATGAATCAGGTTCTTAGGGACTACTTGGATGATTTTGTAGTTGTTTATCTCGATGATATCGTTGTGTACAGCGAAAACATGGAAGAACATGAAGAGCACCTGAAGAAGGTATTTGAGAGACTTCGAAAACATGAGTTGTATATCAAGCTGTCGAAGTGCTCTTTTGCGCAGAAGCGTATCAAATTTCTTGGCCACATCATTGAACAAGGGAGAGTGCAAATGGATCCGATTAAGGTCAAGGTTATTCAGGAATGGCAAGCGCCCACCAATGTGTCGGAACTCCGTTCTTTTCTGGGACTGGCGAATTACTACAGAAAGTTCGTGAAAGACTACTCCAGTATCGCATTGCCCCTGACTGAACTACTAAAGAAGGCAAAAGTTTGGGACTGGTCGACAGGGTGCCAAGCCGCCTTCGATGCTTTAAAGAAGGCCATGTCTGAAGACCCGGTTCTTACTCTACCGGATGTGACCAAGCCGTTCGAAGTGCACACCGATGCATCAGATGTTGCCCTTGGAGGAGTCTTAATGCAGGAGAGCCACCCGGTAGCATACGAAAGTCGTAAGCTCAATGACACCGAGAGGAGGTATTCTGCTCACGAGAAGGAGTTACTAGCAGTTGTCCATTGTCTGAGGTTATGGCGGCACTACCTTCTTGGTTCTTGATTTCTTGTGAAGACAGATAACACTGCGGTCAGCCACTTTCTTAGTCAACCAAAATTGAGTTCTAAACAAGCAAGGTGGCAAGAGTTACTAGCTGAATTCAATTTTTGGATGGAGTATAAGGCGGGTTCGACCAATAAAGTAGCGGATGCTTTGAGTCGCAGGGTGGAGTTCAACGAACAGTCCAACGCGTTCCTTAACGCCATTCTTCGAATCGACAGCCAAGTGTCTACCGAAATTCGAAACAAAATCAAGAATGCGCTACCGCAAGATCCTGTTTCTGCCCAACTATTGAAAATGATCGAGAAGGGGAAGACACGACAGTTTTGGTTAGACAACGGGTTCATCTCGACAAAGGGAAATCGAGTGTTTGTTCCTCGAGTAGGGGAGTTGAGGCGGACCCTGATTCGAGAATGCCATGATACCTTATGGGCAGGACACCCTGGTCAAGAAAGGACGTTGGCCCTCCTCAAGCAAGGGTACTACTGGCCTCAAATGGAAGACGATGTGGAGAGCTATGTTAGGACTTGCCTGATCTGCCAACAAGACAAAATCGAGCGGAGACAGCCTGCAGGGTTACTGGAACCTCTACCCATCCCAGAGCGACCTTGGGAAAGCGTTTCGCTCGATTTCATATCAGGTCTGCCCAAAGTGGGGGACTTGACGACTATCCTTGTGGTCGTCGATCGTTTTTCGAAGTATGCCACTTTTATTGCGGTTCCAAAGAACACGTCAGGAGAGGAGACTGCACAACTATTCTTCAAGTATGTGGTTAAGTATTGGGGGATTCCTCGGAGCATTGTTAGTGATAGGGACTCACGATTCACGGGAAATTTTTGGAAGGAACTTTTCAAGGTTCTCGGTTCCAAACTGTGTATGAACTCCAGTTACCACCCTCAGTCTGATGGGCAGACTGAAAGATACAACGCAATGCTTGAGGAATATCTGCGCCATTTTGCTAGTGCAACACAACGAAATTGGGTCAAGTTATTGGACGTGGCTCAACTGTGCTTCAATGCCCAGAAAAACTCCGGGACAGGCAAGAGCGCCTTCGAAATCGTTACTGGACAACAACCCATCCTTCCTCACACCGCCAACTCGATGCCAGTTTCAAAATCTCCTAGAGCCCGTAATTTCTCAGAAGAGTGGAAGCAGAATATTGAGTTGGCTCGTTCGCACCTGGAGAAAGCCACCCATCGAATGAAGAAGTATGCAGATCAGAAAAGACGACCGTTAGAGTTCCAAGTAGGAGATCTCGTAATGGTGAAGCTCCTTCCACAAGATAGGAAGTTCTTGAGGGGTCGAGACCCACGCCTTCTGCAAAAATATGAGGGGCCGCTTAGGATCGTGAAGAAAATTGGGAAAGTGGCTTATCGGATTGAACCCCCTAGCTGGCTGAAGGTTCACCCAGTATTTCATGTCAGCATGCTGAAACCGTACTTTGCTGACATAACCGATCCATCCCGGGGAGAGTCTAGTCGTCCAGGGCTAAAGCAGAGAGCAAAAGGGAAACAGTCAGTGGAAGCCATCCTGGCCGATCGAGTTGTGACAGCTTCTCGCAAACAACACCAAGAGTTCCTTGTCAAATGGGCAGGAAGAGACCCAGAAGAGAACACTTGGGAAAGAGCCTCAGACCTATCAGCCTTCCAAGACCAGATCACAGCATACCTCAACCAGTTTTCGAGGGCGTCAACAGCTCTGGTGGGGGAGGATGTCACGGGGTGCCTTCCAACAGCACTCGTGACCGACATCGACGACACTTCATCAGCACCGTGCTTGCGCCCGAGCGCAGCACGGCCCAACAGGCGATCCAGCGTCATCTAGTTTTATTATGTTTAGGTTTCTCATATGTAAATATTGTTTCCATGTAATTAGATCTAGGATTTCCTTTGTAATTGTATTGCATTTCCTTTGTATAAGTTTTCTTGTAACTTGTAAGACCCAACGTGCACTGCTACAACTTTGGTATTTTCATTAAGTGGTTATATGTGGGGATAAGACTATCTGCCTCACACCCGAGTTGCCTACCAGTGCACGTTGTTTAGCACTTGCTTTCAAGCTCTTACTTTCTTTCGAATTGTAATAGCTTTCCATGTAATCTCATTTTCTTGCAATGAAGTAATCTCAATTTGCGCTCACGCTCTCTTTCAAATTACTGTTGTTGCATGTTGTTCGTTGATTGTTAATAATTCGATCACATTCAACCGTGCTATCGGTTAGCACGGTCGTTCACGCGGCCTCCTTTGTGCCATCAAAGGACGCCCCGTGACACCTTGTCCAGAAGCCATGATAGAGTGAACGTATCTCATCCAATACCACAAGGCGGCTCTGAAGGAAATAACGGCATTGGTGGCCACGATTTCGGGGTTGTTTAGTCCGTCAAAACTGTTGCTCTCTCCAGCTGGTCCGTAATTGTAGTTCCATGCGAGCTGAAGTGGACCTCGACCGTAGTAGCTCTTATTGGGTGCACATGGATACGTTGTATTCTTATCGTCACAGTTATCAGGACCGTCCTTGTCCTCTATGAAGCAAAAACCTGCGTAAAAAATATAACTTAGCATAGGAGGGACCAGGATTTTTTTATTTTCTTTTAGCAAATTAGATATAAACCATTAAAAGTCACCAACACCTCTATACATGTAATGCTGAATTATTACAATTTTTTCACCTCTGAAAGATTCTACAAAAAACATATATTGAAAATAAGAAGAATATAAATATCCCATTAAAAAGAGTAACTTGGACAAATTATGCATTTCAACATTTCTTTTCGTTAGAATAATAGAGAAGTAAATCCCTGAAAGATTCAACAAATTTAAAACCTATATTCAAAAGAGTAACTTGGATAAATATCCTAAGATTGACTATAATAATGGAATGGGATCAAGTTGCCAAAAGCTAGTGACCCACTCAATCAATGCATACAAAATTATAAACTGAAGAGGAATAGATTGGAATAATATATATATATATATTTACTTCCATTCAACTCAGCGCTATGTGCAAAAAAAGCGGCTATTTCCCTCCTAGAATCGTCCTCAGTCCCAGTTCTCCCGAATCGAGGATACGAACCAATGGCCTCAAGAAACGCCGATCTACTGTAAAATCCCCTTCCAACACAACTCACAGCAGATTGATTAACAATCCCGCTGAAAAATGCATCAGTCACAATACTTGAGACCGACACATTGTCGGGCGGGTCACAAGGGCCACTTTGACACCCTGTTCCACAATATTCCCTACCTTGCCCGCAATATCCAAATTGGCTACAGCAGGCGGTTGAGGCGCATCCGCATTGACCTTGACTGAGAACCAACTCTGGCAAGGCTCCTGCGAGAACTCCGGCCAAAATGATGAATTTGGCTAGCAAATTATAATTGTGTCTCATTTTGATGGAATTTTTTAGCATGGAATGCAACAAATGTTGTAGTGAGAGAAGAAAGGTTAAGAGGGGGAGATTTTTATAGGGTATGGAATGGAAATTGCATAGGTGGTGTATTATTAATTTAGATTCCGTTTGATAATAACATGGAAAAGAAAAATAAAAACTGTTGAATTTTGTGAGAAATTGAAAAGTAAGTTAAAACATGTGGTAAGATTTCTTCTTACTTTGTGGCTTTTTCCGTGAATTTTTTTTCTCTAATTGTTGAGGGAGAAGAATTTTCTACAAAAAATTATAAATTGAGCACATATACTCATAAAATGAGTATGAAATGGAGTGGATCTTATTACATGTCTCAACCTATTTTTCAACTTCTTATTAAATCAAGTGTCTTTATTCTTTTTTTTCTGATTTTTTCTTTTTACATATTATTATTAAACGGAGTATTAGTCTTTTAGATTCATGGACCTTGACTTGAAGGCTAGGAAAATAAAGTGTAATTGCGTGTTCATAAATTTATGTAGTGTCATTTCAATTGTCGTGTATTCCTTAAAGATATTATTAACTACAATGTTGGGCCGTAAATTTAGTTGGGATAGGTAAGGCACCTGTTAAATATTAAAATTAATATTTGAAAGTATGTTAGCATTAGAACTTTTAAAATTGTTCCGTCGCCTAGCGGTAATTTTAGATGAACATAAATATTTGATATATTAAATAAGCATACAGTTTTAAAAAGAACTTATTACAAATTCATTATATTAATTGACGAGTAATTGACACAACGATATGTCAATTTTTTATATCAAATACATGTGTTCATGTAGAAGTTTTAACACTCCAAATGTAAGTTACCACTACATTTTTAACAAGAAAATGTAAAATATTCTATTAATTTTACAATTAATGAAAAATAATTTATCTTTTCATACTTCAACTGAGTTCTCAAATCCTAAATTCGTCATGAATGCAGGATATATATCGCAAATAGGATAGGGAAAACAAATACTCAATAAGTGTTTTTATGAAATTTTGAAATTTTTTGGATCGGCCTGCTCAATTTCTGTAAGTTTATATTATGTTACTATGGATCTTATTTATAGACAGTATGTTTTCTTCACGTATTGGGCAAAAAATACGCTCTTCTTTTTTAAAAAATAACTTTGTTCCTGCATCCAAACAACTGCTTAAATGTTTCCAAAATATCCCAATTTCACAACGCTATTTCTCCTAACAGTCCCTCCCTCCATCATCTCTTCCGTCATCCTTCACACTCGTGAGCTCCATCAACGAACAAACCTATATTGTTAATGTGAATTGATTTGGACGGCTTAAGTAGTTGGTTAATGTATCCTTCACACTTGCTGCCTAGTGGCTTGATCATCATCGAATTCGAGTTTTGGAGTCGACTGGAATCTCTTAAGGTCGATTTCCGTCAGCAACAAAATAATTGTCACAAACAACAAGCTCAAATCTGCAAGTGGAGATTAGTTGAAGTGTGCGCGGGAAAGCTGACCCGGACTCATGATATTTAGACGGAAAAAAAAGAAGAAGAGGATGATGGAAGAGATAGAGGGAGGACTGACTCAATTACCTGAAGCCGTTCAAATCAATTCAGGGAGGATTGACTTAGTCAATATATCTTCACATTTCTGGACTCGGCTCTTTTCTATTATCTTTCAGTTTAATTTTGTCTAATGATGTCTAGTTCGAGGGTTAAATGGATAAAAAATTTCATTAAACTTGATAGATGATTTTTATGATGAGTAGATCATCTCTAGAAAATTTCATCTGAATATTAAATCTAGAAATTGGTGAGATGATGATCTAAAATTTAAATGGCTGAAAATGAACAAATGCATTAATTTTTATTACGCCCACTTCGGATTTAAATTTCTTGATGAAATTTTGTAGACATGATCTACTCATTATAAAAATCAACTCCATTATCTTTCGATTCAATTTCGTCCAAGGGGGTCTGGTTTGAGGGATAAACGGATGAATTTTTTCATTAAACTTGGTAGAGATGGTCTCTATGATAAGTAGATCATCTCCACAAAATTTTATTTGAACATTCAATCTAGAAATTGGTGAGATGATGATCTAAAATTTGAATAGTCGAAAATGAACAAATGTATCAAATTTTTATTATGCTCACTTTCGATTTAAATTTATTGATGAAATTTTGTAGACATGGTCTACTCATTATAGAGACTATTTCTACGAAGTTTCATGAAAAAAATTCATCCTTTTAATCTTCGAATTAGACCTCCTTTGACGAAATTAAACCGAATGGGTAATCGAGAGGAGTCAGGTCCCACATTTCTCGGTGTCCCATTGTTTAATACGTATAAAGTATATATATATATATGATTGGTCCATTTTTTTCCAAAGGAATGAATTTTGGTTATATGAATTTTCCCCTTTCTTTTATTAATTTTTTTTTAGATTAAAAAAAAAATTAATTTTATGTTTCAATGAAATAATTTTGGAGGTCATATTAGTGTATCAAATGAAATATTTTTATTTAGAAAACCAAAATTTAGCTTTTGTATTTGAACCTAAGTAAATAATTTTAATTAATCAAATGATTACAAGTGTTAATGAAAAATAGTAAGTTTCTTGAATGTATTTCTAGTATTAATATTCTATTAATTCTACATTCAATGAAAAAAAAAAATTTACATCTTTTAGCTCAAGTCTTCGAATCCTAATTAAATTTGCCCTAGATGCATAATATATATCACAAATGTGAAAAGAGTTACATATTTCAGCGCAATCCTCAAATCTTAAATTCGTCCTAGATGCAGAATATACATATCACAAATGCGAAAGGAGAAAAAAAAATCTTTAATATGCGTCTGTACGAGATTTTGGAAAAAGTGCCGAATTTTTTTTGAGTTTCTGACGTGTTATTGTGGATATTATTTATAGATATTAACCAAATATTTTTGAATATGCTAATTTTACTCAAAGCAATTTGATCACGTGGTTAAGTTGCATACTATTTGGAGAAGTCCAGGGTTCTAATCTCAATATTGAATAATCGGAAATTAGGTAAAATATCTTGCGTGACAATATTTTTTTGCAAAAAAACCAACGAATAATATTATTTTGAAATAAGGGCCTAGATATAATAATTATTATTATTGTGACGCCCCAAATTCCGTTAAGAATATTAGACCTTCGGGGCCTGGTTAATCACAGTATCGTACACAGGCGGCGGTTGAAAAGTTATATGAATAAGAAAATAACTTTTTTGGAAACCTTCATTTAGAAAAAAAATTGGCATGTGGAGTTTGTAAAATTAACAAACCAACCTGTAAAAAAAAATTAAAACCTTTTTCATCCAATGCAAACCCATATCCAAACATCTATGCTAACTACTCCACATTTAAAACATTTATATATATTGTCCTTACTACAAGTTTACTTGAAATACAATTTCTTTTACGGTATAACTCCAATCTAGTTCCTAAACAAATACATATATAATACGATAAGACTAAAAACTTGTATACAACATAGTCCTTCTCATAAGGGCTAGAAAATGACTCGGTACATTAGAGGTTTTTAAGAAGGTTGAACCACGCGCCATCCCAATATCTATCCTGCAAAACTGTTAGAAAAAAAAAGGGAGTGAGCCAAAACCGGGCTCAGTGGGAACAATATAAGTTTTTATAAAAAAAATAAGCATTACAACCAGACATACGCTTGATTTGCGATAAATATAGTTTATATCTTATATAATAAAAATAATGCAATGCACCACATGGTGAACCTATTCACTAGGATGCTACTCCTAGCAACCGGAAGTTACCCCGTTACCCAGGCTACCTCAACAAATCATAATCAACCGATATGGTTGTATCCGGTATATACGCAATTGTCTACAATGGATAACCTACCACACGATAGCTTATACAATAGTTATAGGATTTCTAAGGTTCGTCATGCCATCTTAGTGTTTTTCAAGTTTGGCAACATTATTAGTATATACCCGAAGACCTCTAAGGTTCACTTATGGAAAGTTCATTGTATACTCGAGTTCACGGTTATCCATCGTAGGTCAACTTATTATTAATTTCTACTTTACCGCTAAGTACATTATGGAATCAAGCCACGCATCATCTAATTAACAATTAACTCTGTACTATCTTATTCAGTCTCGCTACTTCAATTATTAGTTCTTTAAGTACATTATGAATACAACCTTACTAGTCAATGTGCGCACTTTATTTGTCATAGCAAGGTCTCAACATACCAGATAGAGGGATAAACATGAGAAGGTAACAATCCATTCAGGTATGCATTTCGTGATCTTTCACTCACGCGGTAGCAGAGCCTCACGATAGTTTACTTCTGCATTTTGTGGCCTTTCACCCACGCGGCTGCAGAGCTTCACGATAGTTTTCGACTGTATTTCTTGGCCTTTCACCCACATGGCTGCAAAACCTCACGATAGTTTCTATTTACCTTTCGTGGCCTTTCACTCACGCGGCAGCAAAGCCTCACGATAGTTTTCGAGTTCGCATTGTCCACGACAAGTGTGTAAACCAGTTATGGAGCCATACCAAAACTGCCTCCTTAACTCTCTCTAGAAATCCAGTGTTCAAGGACAGTCTTATGGCAGGTTTTCAAATGAAGAAATATGCCCCGTTGGTTTATTCCCAGTCTCTTCGATAGTTAGAGCAGGGATTCTTAATCCCAATAGCATTGACTTATGGGAAGACAGACCAAAAAAGAAGGCTCCCAGTTTGGCCAGATCCCCAGCCATTGATCTCTCATGGTACTCCTTTTAAGCCACGGAATAGGAACATGAATTATCCAAGACCGCGCCCTCCGGGTGATGCTCGGATTGAATATCAGGATTTATTCCCGGATTATGCCATTGGTCCCCTAGGCTCAGGAGGCCCTATGAATCTTGATTATGATAAACCATCAGAACCAAGATACCTTCCAATGAAACCTCGAGCTGTTCAAAAATCCCATACCAACCCAGTTAAATAGCTAGAAGCCTATAAACCTCCAGACCGTCCAGATCCAACCACCAGTCCATCATCAACCTCCAACCCTATGGAATTAAATCCTATGGAAATCCCAAAGAATAATCCTTCCAATTATGTATCCTATTTTCTAAAAAGCCTTACCCTTGATGCTAGACCCCAAGTTCCAGCCCGAACTGATGATCTCTTTGAATCATTTGAAAAGATATATTCAGCAAATCAGCAGGTCCCCCCTCACCAACAACAGCCACGGCAGAACCAACCTCAAGAAACTCAGAATAATCCTATGGTTGAAGATCCCCCTGAGGTCATTGATGTCAATCTCCGAGAATTCTCATGACATGATAGCTATTAGAAGTTTACAATTGATGATATTCCCCCAGAGAAATGGAGAAAAAGAATTGTCTTTTTTATTTTTTGGATGACTTATGACAGAGAATTTTATTATCTCAAAGATGTGTACAAGCGGTTCATAGCCAGAATAGTCGGTAGATTAAAAGGATGGTATGAAGCCCTTGGTGCATACAGACAGCTCCAGCTACAATAGGAATCCATAATTGATGAATTCGTTGCGTTTATTCACAATGAGTTTGTTAGAAAGCCAGAACGCCAGCTTGATATTTTACGTGAAGAATTTCTCAATATGAAATGTTGCTCCCTCAAAATGAAAGACTTAGAGTGCCACTATGATAGAATGTTGAAAAGATTCTATTTCACAGGTGGATTGGATGATCTTAATTTGAAGTAAGTGTTTTTACACTCATTCCCTGAAGCCTTGGTTATTGAAGCCCAGAAAGTTTTCAAGCTTCAAAATCTCGCTCTCAAAGATCTATCCATTGCAAATATCTATGATTATCTCAGAGATGCCATTGAAAGAATTTGTAATCAAAAGAAGCTCATGGATAATGTCGCAAAAACAAGAAAAGTGTTGAGTGCCATCTGTAACAAGGACAACCTCAAAATCAAATGCAAGACTGAAAAGTCTTGTGATTGTCGACCTCACTCCAAGAAGCACAAGCGAAGTTCTTATCGCTCCAAACGTCAAAACCAAGATTATGAGAAAGTTAAGCCCTGGAACTCTCGTAAAAAGAAGTTTCCAAAGAAAAAATCTTGGAAGTACGTCAAAAGGAAAGCCATGCATGGAAAAAAGACAGACGGATACTTCATATGTAAGAAGAGAGGACACTTTGCTCGTAATTGTCCTAATACAGAAAAGAAAGCACAATTCATTGCTACACTAAAGAAATTGGCTCCAGATATTGATGAATCTGATATTGAATCAGTTTTGTCTGTTGATGATAAAGCATCTCTAGAAACAGTCATGGCAATCTCTTACACTGAAGATGAAAATTCTTATGAAATTCAAAGTGAAGAAAGCTCTGCCTCCACTGATACAGATGAAGAGCATCCCCTCATCTCGTCATTAGAGACTATAAAAGTCTATGATGATGAAAGCCTTGCTCTTGCTAACGTGCCTACACCTCTTGCGAAGATAAGGTTGATCCGCAAGTCATATGATAAACCCAAAAGTATCATAGCACTGTTTGATACAGGCGCAGCTCGTTCTTTGATGTCTCTATCGATGCTCCCAAGTAACTACTGGAAGAAATGTTCAGTAGGTTTTAAGGTCGCCAATGGTGAAATATTGATGGTAGATAAAATTAGTAAGCTAGTCCAATTTCAAATCTTCCCTAGCCTTACTATTCATCACAAAGTGTTTAAAACCTCCTTACCCCAAAAGAATCTGTTAATCGGATTTGATATTCTACATCGTTTCCCTGATCTCAGATGGTTAGCTAAAGGATTACGATACAAGAATTACTTCCTACCTTGGATGAATCTGAATACCTTGTTTCAGTTCCAGATATATCCTCAGATTGAATACCCCTTGCTTCAAGAAGTGTCTATAGATGTTATCAAGCATATATTGATTACCCAGTCTTGTGCTGAATCCCATTCAGACTTTTTGGAAAAATGTGAAATCCTTTTGTGGCAAAACCCGAAATACTTTGTTACTCTTTCTTTCAAACTAAATGAAAGATGTAAATCATCCCCGTGCCACCCATCTATGTATGATTCCTGATCATCTTGCCCTAGCATTAGAAGAAGTTGCTACCCTTCAGAAACAGAAGCTCATCGAACCAACAACTTCCCCTTGGGCATGTCAAGCGTTCTACGTCAATAAACGCTCAGAACAAGTCAGAGGAAAAATGCGGCTAGTCATTAACTATCAGCCGTTGAATCATTTCTTAGCAAGTGATAAGTTTCCACTTCCATAGAAGCACTCGCTATTCAGCCAGTTATCTCATGCGAAAGTGTTCTCGAAATTTGATCTTAAAACAGGATTTTGGCAATTAGAAATCAAGCCAGATGATCACCCTAAAACCACCTTTTGTATTCCAGGACACCATGACCAATGGATAGTTATGCCATTTGGATTGAAGAATGCACCTGCAGTCTTCCAAAATACTATGATGCAGGTGTTCCACCCCATTTTAAGTAATGCCCTAGTATATATCAATGACATCCTGTTATATTCTCCTGATCACAAGATACATGCAAAGCTTCTCTAGCATTTTCATCAGATTGTTCTTGAAAATGGAATCATGTTATCTGAGAAGAAAATGGTGCTTAGCGTCACTGAAATTGAGTTCTTAGAAATGAAAATTTTAGATTGAAAGTTCCAGTTATAGCCTCACATTGCTAAAGATCTCCTGAAGTTCCTAGATGTTCTCACAAATGTAACACAAGTCCAGCAATTCCTTGGCCTTGTCAATTACATGTCACAATTCATTGCAAGGCTTTCAATGTATACAGCTCCCCTAGCTGATCTTCTCAAGAAATCGCCACCACCATGGTCAAAAGCTTATACAGCATGCGTGATAGTATTAAAACTGCTTACTTAGAAGCTCCCTCATTTGCAAATTCCTTCAAACGAAACCAGAATCCTCTAGACAAATGCTAGCCAAAAGTATTGGGCAGCAATCCTCTATGAAGAAATTGAAGGAACCAGAAATGTGTGTGGATATAAATCAGGAAAGTTTAAGCCAGCAGAACTCCATTACCATTCAACTTTCAAATAAATCTTAGTAGTTAAACGTGGAATAGAGAAGTTCCAGTTCCACTTGATTGGGTACCATTTCCAAATTGAGATGGATATGACATCTTTCCCAATGATGATCCAATTCAAACAAAAGATGATTCCCAATTCACAACTGTTATGTTGGTCAGAATGGTTCTCTTAATGGTCTTTTGAAGTCAAATATTTGCAAGGAACAAAGAATGTTCTAGCTGATTTCTTATCTCGTCCTCTAAAGCAAGTATCCTACATCGCATATCCACAAAACCCATTACCCTGTAAACCCCTATATAAATAGCCAGCCCCAATTGTTTATCCATGTGTTTACCCGATAACCCAAATCACTCCCATAACCATGAAGCCCTCCTCATCCTCATCAAAGCCTTCATCCTCCAACGACAATAACCCTTTCTATACCCTTCCTGTTTGGGAAGCCATACCATACCTCCCTCATAAATTGCAGAATAAGATCTATGTCCATACTCTTAAGTCCCGTGGCAAGGATATGATTCAGAAGTTCTTAGAAATAACTATTACCAAGTATGATCTAGTTTTTCGAGGAATGAAAATCCATCCCCAGTATCCTTACTGCTCACTGCTCCACATCCATCGTCCCAGTCACTTACCAATACAAGCTTTGGTTTTACTCTGGTATCTTACTAGAGTCTATACTATTGCTTTCTTGTTCGATGTTCTAGTGCTATACAACTATCTCAGACTTGTAGAAGAACATCCCGAGATCGCTATCCGATATGAAGAAGTTATGCATGGTGCTTGGAATCTGATTACTTTCTTAAAGTGGTTCAAATCTCTTAACTAGTGGAAGTCCGAACTCCGCACTTATCACCATCGGTACGCTATCATTAGTTTTAACAAGCCCATGAAGTTCCCTCATGCAGATGGTTCGAATGCTCAGATACTAGAATGGTATACCTACAACTTAGCCAAAACAACCCGTGAGCCTTATAATCTCAACTATGTTGCCTGGTTAAATTACATTTGCCATTTGAATAAAGTTGATGCAACCAAAATCCCAGAGCATGTAAATATGGTTTTAATCCTTGGAAAGGAGAAAAGCCATGTGTTATTGACTTAAAAGTTTGCATGTTCAACTATGCCCATGATCATTTTTGGGAAGAAAGAGAACAAAGCTCAGATTCAGAAGTAATCGTCGGTTATGCTGATCCTACAGATGATGAAGCTGATGTTGAACACGCCGTTAATAACTATGACCTCCCTCATGATCTTATCAATGATAATGCTGATGAAGAAGAAGAACCTCACTTTAGTCCAGACCATGATTACTATGACAGTGATGGAAACGAGATAGACTGAGTTGGTCCTGAGTCGCCCTCTCAAGCTCAGTGTCCGCAGTCTGTTTTGACTCAGCAGTAGAATCAGATCTTGGCTGTTGTAAAATATCTTTAAAGTAATTTGTCGTATTACTTTTCTCTTTTTATTTTGTCAGAAAGAATCAATTCATTTTCGAAAGTTGTAATTTTTAGTTACTTTAGTTGTTGTCTGCTTTTTCTTTTGAGCTGTATTATTTTTTAGCTTTAATTATGTGGTAGTAAGGCATCCTTTGTGCTTCGCCCTTCCCTATTTCAAGAGCAAGCAAATGCCTAGTTTAGTATCCGGGTTTAAGTGAGTGTTTGGGATTGTATTCTTGAAGTCTATGTTAGGTGGAAGAGTAATAAAGTATTATATATATATATATCCATCATAATAATAATAGCAATAATAAATCCATGGTAACCCTACATATATGGAAATCATAATTTTTATAATCATCAAGCCAACACAAGTTCAATTATTCACCGCAAGTTCTTTCCATGTCCGAGTCCTCTATGGCTACCTAAGTAATTAAAATGTCAATTAACTCTCATCACAAAGTAGGATGGCACTCTCGTAACAGATTTAAACCGTCTTGATTGATAATTGTATGCGGCGTGAGTGAGAGGATAGAGACCAGCGACACATGTGTGATGAGAGAATGAATTAGGGCTTCACGATTGAGCGAAACATGACAATTAGGGCTTTTGTAAAGGATATGTAACAAATTAATCAAAAAGTGTAGAGTAAATACTGTTTACCTTACCTTTCCTTCCCTCATATACATTTATGTCAGATCTAGAGTGGTGTGAAATAGCATTTATTTCAAAGGCGAATTAGGGCTTAGAGCAGGATTGACGCCGGAGAGATGAACCGACAACGATGAGATGTGCATGGCTGTGAGCTTCACTTTTTGAGAGGAATGGAGAGTGTGAGAGGAACGGCGGCGAGAGCACTGTGAGAGGAACGGCGGTGAGAGCACCGTTAAGAGGAACAGCGGTGAAAAGAACAGTGAGCAAACTAGGGCTTGAGCTTCACTGATGGTCTTTTTAAGAATTTGAGAGGGTGAGAGATGAAGGTAGAAGGCGATAGATGGAGGCGAGGGAAGGAGAGAGAGAGAGAGAGATGAGTGATACGATATTTGGAATTGGGGATTTTTGGTGAGTGACATTGGGAAATATTGGGAATTCGGCTGGAAAAAAAAGGGGGAGTATTCCCGCCTGTGATAGTGGCATTTTATTAAAAATTGTTTCGGTTCTAAACCGAAATTTTAATTTTATATGATTTGTAACGGTCCTAAACCGTGACAATTCTATTAAAGACGAGTCTTTCGTAACTTTTATCTTTAGAATTGTGATAAATACTTGTCACGGATTAAAACCGTGACAAAGCTTCCGCGTCGTTCAGTGACAATTTCTCCATTTTGGTGTAGTGCTTGTTCGTCAAGAACCTAATATATCAAATGTGTGGTTTAAAGATCATTATAGTAGCCACATAATGTTTTCCCTAATTCCATCAAATTGGGTACAAAAGATGCTATACAAGTTGATACCCTAAACAAATTCCGTCACCGCTTTGATCAAAGATGTATTGTAGTAATACTCTCATTAATTAAGAATATATAATGAACGCCCCAATTACCAATTTGTACGCTTAGCACCAAATAGGTTCAGCTCATTTAAGAAACAATTGCCATGTACAAAATGTTCATCAATCACATAAAGCATCAATTATATAATCGACAATAAAAATCTTATATCAACAATTCAAACTAGTATAATAACTCATCACTAAATCTTTTACAAAGAGAAACCACCACTTAGTCCCGTATGGGTGAGCATTAAGCTTTATAGCAAGGGTTATTAACAATAAGGTGAGTTCCAAGTGGGTTATTGTGCAAATGAAGTAACTGGTTATAATTTATTGCATAGACAAACTCGATAAGCGCAACGAATCATTTATTAATAGTTTTATAAAAGAATCCCACCACTTGGAGAACTATCAATGTGTATCAATGAGAGTAGCAAGATCTATTTATATAAAACCATGTCTAGGTGGGATTTTTTGTGTCATTAACCAAATAATCACATACTCATATTAGACAGTAGAGATTAAGCCATATACATACTATATAAACAACCAATTTCAAGAATTAGCAAAATCGTAGCTCATATAAACATACCCACTTAGGGCTTTTCTCACTTCTGGCATATGTGTTGACAAATCATATATTAATAACAAGTAATGTAAAAATTAGGTTTTGGTAGTAGGTTCCCACCTCTATAAAGCTTATATTCTGAGATTAATGGTTGGATCGAGCTTCACTCCACAAATTTGAAACTTTAAGTGCTTGCCCTTGTTTCAATGGTGGTGTGTAAGGTTGAAGAGAAAGTGGAGATGGAAACCCTTAGATTAAAACTTGATTCAAAGGAATGTATATCTCACAAGCCCTAAAGTCTCACCTCTATTTAGCTCTCAAGTCCCTCTCTCTCCTTTAGGTGTTGATGGTTCAAAAAAATGGGTCAAAAAGTGGTCAAAACCGACTTCCAGGCGTACCTCCATGATTGATCACGAAGTCTACTGCCAGCACTGGCATTTTGGATTTGAAGCACTGTTCGTAATTCTGTCATAACTTTTCACTCGAAAGTCCGATTTGGGTGATCTTTGTGTCCATAAAAATCTAGTTCAAGGATCTACAATTTTACAAGAGAAAAGTTCCCCAAATTCAGGATGGATTAATTCTAGAACGTATAAGACAGCATTCTTCCACGACGTTACCGAACGATCAGATTTTGCTAACTGGCCTACTTCGCATGCTATTTTGACCAACGAGGGGCATGAATTGACTTTTGGTCAAAACACGAAAGTTGTAAAATGCATCAAAACCTAGACATAGGCTTAAAAAGGGACTTAATCGGATAAGAAATGAATAAGTTACGATATCTCAAAGTTAGCTAAAAATTAGCAATCGCATAAACTGAAAACTCGCTATTAGCATCTCGATTTTAATTTGGACCACCCAAATTGCAAAATGATTATTCTGAAAACTCGATATACCTTATATGACTTGCTAGAAGTTTTTGATCATCCAAGAATGGTCCGAAACCAAAAGTTCATGCTCTAATGGAGATTAAGCCCTAACCGGGCTTAGGAAGAGAATTAGTTTGAAAATGGAACACAGGGTATTGCAATCTCCCATCCTTAAGAAATTTTGTCCTCAAAATTTATGTGGGAATGGGTATGAGACAAGACCACCTACGTAGTCCATAATCACATCCGGTATCCCCTCCTTAGAAGATTAACTACGATTATATGCGAGATATAATCCCAATTCCAAAATCAATAATAAGAGGAGTGATTTTTGCTATGATTTCGCACCTCCAGGGAACAACAAGGAGGCATGGATCACAAGGCTAGAAAGTTCAATCCCTATCTCACTAAAACAAATTTACGATACATGGGCATCCAATGCCGATTATCAAAGGTTTTCGACTTAGTATAACCCACACATCTCCGCACCAAGTACCAAAGCTTAAGAATAAACCAATTATTCAAAATTCCAATCCACCAAACATAAGATACGGTTAAAGGTGCTATTATTAATCAAAATTGTTCGTGACACAACTTGTCATGCCATGCAAACAAGCAACTCATAAGCTCCATCAAAGTTAAGAACACTGAATCAAGTTCTAAACTTCAAACATGAAAGTCAATCCAAACGCACTAGGAGTTACAAGATTTATAGATAATAAACAACACCAGTATGGTCTTAAGTTTATAAGTATTTATGCCAAATAAATGCGAATACCAACTCTCTATAGGTTCCTTGTACAACAATACTCGGGCAGCAACACATCCATAATCAGTGTACGTTTACAAAGCTATAAGAACGACAATGAGCTGAGTAAGATGCACACTCGAAATAAATAAAAAAAAAAGAAACAAATAGAATAAACAAAATGAATGGGACCGACCACTTTTTCAAGTAAACCATGTTTCAACTCCAGTTGGCAACAGTAAACTGAAGATTTATAAGATAATCATCTGTTGATCAGGCGGCTGACTATAATATAACTCAACAATTGCCCATTGTTAACCCATTAGTAAAACTTGTCCTGAGTACATGGCATACATCACAAGAAAGAAGACATACCACAAGAAGATACGCATTTACAACAATTACAAAAACCAAAGATACAACACAAACACAAGAATACAATTAAAACGAATGCGAGAATACGATTCATTACTCTAAGAGATACATGCAACTCTTTACGGCTTGGTTCATTAGGAACCGATCATCCTTAAGGGGTAATCTCCTCCTCTCAAGTATAGGTGACCTAAAAAGAAACAAACACGAACCATATCATCATTATCATCCCTAAGAAGGTGTACTTTGGAGGAGAAATATAGCATTGTCGGTTTGGCATTGATCTTCTCCACCACTTCTAGGGTGGAATCAGCTCCAGAATTGACATTCCCTGAAAAAGGAAAAACAATACCAAAAACATGAAGCAAGGGCCAAATACGCATTGATCAGATTCCTACCTATGCGAACTAGCGCTTTCGACGCCGGCCCCGTGGCAGTGATTCCTCCGGTTTCTCGGTTAATTTTGGAAAATGGTTTGCTTTATTATAAAAAAAATGTTACGATTTTTAAAAGAAATCAGAGTCTCCAGTTTGTTTTACTAAACAAACAAAAGTCATTATGAAAGAGGAACATTTATGGATTAAACGACCTCTTAAACACAATTAATGCGAAACTAGTTGATTCAAAGGTTCGGGAATTAAGTTACGAATTGGGAAGGTGTTAGGCACCCAATTCGTCCTTTCAGTTTTTAAGTAGAATATGCGTATCAGTCTATAATTTTAAGAAAATGACATTTTGGGTTGGGGTGGAGATGGAAAGCCCGTGCTTCATAATTTTTCATTCAATTTTAGAAATTAGTGTGTGTGACTTAAAAAAATATTTTGATAGTGATAAATAGCAAAACATGTGTTTTTAAAAAGATTTAGGGCTTTTCGGAAGCTAATTCGGTTTGGAATTGGATATCCGACAATCCTCGAGATTTGTTTGTCATAGTGTACCACAGTTTAATTATTTAAATCGGCATTGACGAATTCAGTACCCTCATATTAGATATTTAGGTAAGCACCGTAATTTATAGATTAAATCGGGTACAAACGTGTATTGATTATTTGGTAAATCGAGACTGATAAAATCGAGATTTTATCAAATTGACTGATAAAAATATGTTTAAAATGGTTTATAACTCGTTCTAGGACTTTGGTTTTGAAAATGATGTTTAAATATAAAATCTAGACTGATTTTGAGATAAACAATTTTGCATGCAATTGATCAATTATAACTGATAAAATAAAGACAAATAAAAAATTAAGGCCGGACTAAGATAAAAAAAATACCTGAGAGTCTCAAAAATAGTATAATGCTATTTTAGAGCACTGTTCCCGAAGTCTCAGAGCTGACTGATGCCTTCAATGGGATTAGTGCAGGTGTATTTATATCTGTTGAATAATTAATGGGCTTGGCCTGGATTTGTTTCTCCACGAACAAGGATCGAGGGATTTGTGTCCGCAGACAACCATCCCAGTTTTGTCCACGGACAAACTCCTGCCTAAGGTGAGACAATTTTTTCAATTTCGGCTAAACAAAAGATCGGATTAATCAATTTTTTAAAATGTTGTTACCCATGTTAAGACCTACCTACTATACAAATTTTAGAATTTTTGGACATCGAGAAGGCCTCCGTTTGATTTTCCGAGCCGAATTCTAGGTTTTATGAATTCCCAAAGATATGACCGTCAAATTGAGCTAATTTTTTAGTCTGTCATTCCCTGTACCATTTCCCATCTCTCCTAAAATTTCATTATTTTAGGAGGTCAAGAAGTATGATATGCGAAAAATGGCAAAATTAGCTATGAGGGGTTTTTTCGCGGACACAAACACCTAGGTTTGTGTTCCCATGACACACTCAAGGAGTGTGTGTGATTTAAAAAATTATTTTGATAGTGATAAATAGCAATACAGGTGTTTTTAGAAAGATTTAGGGCTTTTCGGAAGCTAATTTGGTTTGGAATTAGATATCCGACAATCCTCGAGATTTGTTTGTCAATAGTGTACCACAGTTTAATTATTTAAACCAGCATTGATGAATTCAGCACCCTCATATTAGATATTTAGGTAAGCATCGCAATTTATAGATTAAATCGGGTACAAACGTGTATTGATTATTTGGTAAATCGAGACTGATAAAATCGAGATTTTATCAAATTGACTGATAAAAATATGTTTAAAATGGTTTATAACTCGTTCTAGGACTTTGGTTTTGAAAACGAGGTTTAAATATAAAATCTAGACTGATTTTGAGATAAACAATTTTGCATGCAATTGATCAATTATAACTGATAAAATAAAGACAAATAAAAAATTAAAGCCGAACTAAGATAAAAAATACCTGAGAGTCTCAAAAATAGTATAATGCTATTTTAGAGCACTGTTCCCGAAGTCTCAGAGCTGACTAATGCCTTCAATGGGATTAGTGCAGGTGTATTTATATCTGTTGAATAATTAATGGGCTTGGCCTAGATTTGTTTCTCCAAGAACAAGGATCGAGGGATTTGTGTCCGCAGACAACCATCCCAGTTTTGTCCACGGACAAACTACTGCCTAAGGTGAGACAATTTTTTCAATTTCGGCCAAACAAAAGATCTGATTAATCAATTTTTTTAAAATGTTGTTACCCATGTTAAGACCTACCTACTATACAAATTTTAGAATTTTTGGACATCGAGAAGGCCTCCGTTTGATTTCTCGAGCCGAATTCTAGGTTTTATGAATTCCCAAAGATATGACCGTCAAATTGAGCTGATTTTTTAGTCTGTCATTCCCTGTACCATTTCCCATCTCTCCTAAAATTTCATTATTTTAGGAGGTCAAGAAGTATGATATGCGAAAAATGGCAAAATTAGCTATGAGGGGTTTTTTCGCGGACACAAACACCTAGGTTTGTGTTCCTATGACACACTCAAGGAGTGTGTCTACAGGACACACACCCTCAGAGGTCTTTATTCGTGGGCAGTTTCTTTAATTATCGTCAAACGCTTATCGGATCAATCTAATTTTTTAGTATGTTATTCCCCATTATATAGCCTGTCTACTGACCAAATTTTAGCTCATTTGGACTTTGGGAAGGTCACCTTTTGATTACCCAAAGTAAACTTCCAGTTTTTCGAATTCTCGGAGATTCAGCCGTCGGATCGAGCTAATTTTGAGTATGTTGCTCTTTATGAAAATTTCTAACAACGCTCAAAGTTTGAGGATGATCAAAAATGGGGAACTCTCCTTTCACAAATTTCCAGGAGCTTTGACAGTTTTTGATTTCGACAATTTCTGGTAATTCTCGTAACTTCTCGTTCGAGAGTCCTTTTGGCTTCCTTCTTTGACCTGTATCACATGTAGATAGTATGTATGCATCTAGGAATGCTTGTGCATGCATGCGTGTTAATTTTCTTTAAGATCGGGATTCTTGCGAGGGTTGCAAAATGATGTGTTCACAGATCTTCTTGGCCTCGATTCTTTGTGAAGCAAAGAAACCAGGAGTATAATGAGAACGCATCACTTTTCGGCACTCGCATTAATTAGGATTGATATTTTAAAAATAATGTGATGCAAATGATGTCGTGCTATGTTGTTTATCTCCGCTGCGAATAGATGGGTGATTTTTGGAATGCTCGGGACACGTCTTGTGCCTTGCTGTGATGTGCTAAACTATTGTACTTTTCTTGACGAGGATGATTCTATTAGTAATTTTAACTTGGTGTACTCCCATTGGCATGGATGGTTTTTTCTTAATGATTCGCAATTTGCTAAATTAATGTACTCTCACATGTAGAGACGGTTTCGTTAACAATTTTAATTCAGTGTTGAGCTGATGTACTCCCACAGGAAGGGACGGTTCTATCAACAATTTGCTTTTTGTTAAACTAATGTACTCGCACAGGCAGGGACAGTTCCATTAACAATTATAATTCGATGTTGAATTAATGTACTCCCATAGGCAGGGACAGTTCTGTCATCGATTTCCTATCTTGTTAAACTGATGTACTCCCATAGGTAGGGATAGTTCCGTTTACAATTATAATTCTGGTGTTGAGCTGATATACTCCCACAGGTAGAGATGGTTCTGTCAACGATTTTCATTCTTTTATTCTGTTTGAACCACGTAAAGGGGTGAACCCCCTGCTTTAGCGAAGCGTGTGAACCGTGTAGAAGTGTGAGCCCCTTATTTTAGCGAAACGTGTGAACTGCGTAGAGGGGTGAGCCCCCGCTTTTGCGAAATGTGTGAGATGTGTAGGAGGTGAGCCCTCTACTTTAGCGAAATGTGTGAGACCACGTAGAGGGGTGAGCCCCCTGCTTTAGCGAATAGTGTGGGCTGCGTAGAGGGGTGATGTAACACCCCCGCCTTAATTATTAGGATAACACTCGTAATTAAGACCTGTAGTGTCACTAACCCATCTTAGATTGACTAAAATGGGTATATACAGATATACACAAAAGAAATTTAAACAATAAATATCATACGTGTCAAAATCAACAAGATATAAGATAATAGTATTGTGCATAAACATACATACATGCATATAACTGTTATACAAATCAATTAAGTAAGTTCAAACTTAATATACAAAATTCCGGGCTAGCCGTGGCTTCCCAAGATAACATATACATAATAAAAATGAATCTATATCAGAGCCATCTATTTCGTTCCCGAACCCGTAGTCCTGTTTCCATCGTTCGCCCCATGTGTACCCGTAATTGTAAATAAAAAGGGGGTGAGCTCACAGCTCAGTAGGGAGGTAGAAGGGAAAACTTTGAAAACATAACTTGATTCATTATTGTAAACAAAGTAAATCCATTCAAAATACAATTTAAACATTATTTGTAACATATCATAGACGTAATTAGTTCATGATAATGCGTGCTCATACATATGCAGGTTACCACCCTTTGTGTTAACCCATTTTCGAACCTTGACGATACGCGCCAGTGAGAATCCAAGCCAACATGGCCTTATGAAATCCATCCGCTCCAAGAGAATGTAATATAACCATAGTTCTCTTCAACAAGAATCTGAACTGGAGTCATAATATAGAATTTGTTGCCTCAAAACGGCATACCAATATCATCATACCCAGGAAATGGAGAAACAACCCGTCCATCTTCCGTAGAAAATAATCAAATCCATGGTGAGTTGTCAATGCCTAGGTTTTCGGGTTTTTCGCCGGTGGCTTATAGGCGGCCAAACAATATCCCCCAAAGGTTTAGGGCTTTTCAACCCAAGGGCACCGGGCCCTGCCTATTTTTCCATCCCGAAAAGCACCATGAAAACAAATATCATACATAATTTACATCAACCTGGTCATCCATGACCAAGCACAATCATTATCCAGAAATCTGTTTGTTGACTTAAAAGTCATTAATCTTGTTTTGATAATAACAATAAACTTAATCTTGTGTAATTTAACTTAGTTGATGTTTTAAGTTATAGCCACAATAAAATTGATTACACGTGGACTTAACCGAAAAGCCGGAATCAAGATCATTCGTCTACAAAGTATGGCAATCAAAGCTTTACATCTCACTATACTCTTGTCAACACATCTTCAATGGCATCTCTATGAAGTGCAAAAGCCAAGGAAGAAAAGAATCGAAGATACAATCTAAGCTCTCGAAGATTCATTTATGTTCATTATTGTGAGTGCTTAGATTTTATGTAAAGAATATCATTGTTCAAAATTATATAGCTCATAGAATGCTTTAACCATGAGAAGATTGATCAAAACTAGTTTTGCCTTTAAAAACAAAGTTTACCGAAAACTAGTATTCTTTTAAAATTCTCTATAAATTTGTATGAATCATTTTTTATACAAAAACTATACTAGAAGTCTTGGATACCTATATTTTAACTTCCCCAAGCCTCAAAATTGATTTTAGAGCTAAAATACAAAAGTGTGAAAAATTGGATTTTTGGCAAAACTGGCCTCAGACCAGTGGACTCCATCAGTCGACTGATGGGCTATGCTCAGTCGACTGATGGCCACTCAGTCGACTGATGAGCTTTGCTCAGTCGACTGATGGCCCAGAAACTAGCCGTTGGAGTTCTGATTTTTTACCATTTTTGTTACCAAACTTTCACCAACTCCCTCCAAACGGCCATATGATGTCTTAGACTATATATACACCTTCTAAGACTTATTCAAACACTCTTGAATCATTCCTACACTTTTCTCTTCATATCTATTCATTATTAAAAGATTCAAGAACTTTTATTTTGATCAATCATCTTTATTTTGAGCTATAAATTATTGATCAAATTGATATCTCTTAGTGTGAGCTTAAGTTGTAATCTTCATACACTATAGAGCTATTGTACATTGGTGTTTATCACCAAATCATTTCTTCCAAACATTAAGAGAGGTTTATCTCTTAAGATATCAAGTGAGTATTCTTGTGTGAGTATTGAGAGAATTTCAATACTTGTAAGAGTGTTTGAGAAAGATACACTTGTATAGGTTTGATCTTCACCCGAAAGGAGATCGGTTATAGTGGAATTTCTCGAGGTACTAACCGAGCGCGGAGTAAGGGCTAACAAGCCGAACCGTGTGGACAAAAAGTCTTCGACTTTGATCGGTTTAATCTTTCCTTCCCTTAAACTCTTATATTGTGTTATTTGCACCTTGTAATTGAATTTATCTTTATTTGTTGTTTGGTTAATTGATATAGACATCAAAACATATTTAAATTGATTTTAAAAATCCCATTAAGTTTTAAAAACCTTATTCACCCCCCCCCTCAAGGGTATTTTTCGACCTACAATTGGTATTAGAGGTTGTACTCTTGCTTTGATTTTACAATCTTAGAGTTTACGATCATGTCTATGTATCAAGGAACCGGACTCAATGAAGGTTCTTCAACCACTAGGCCACCTCTTTTTGATGGCAAAAATTATAGTTATTGGAAAAATCGCATGTGTACCTTTCTACAAGCTAGTGATTTTGAACAATGGAGGGTTACACTCATTGGACCCTATGAGATTACCAAAATCGATGAAAGGGGTAATGTCTCTCCTAAATCAATCTCTGATTATGATGAGAATGACATCAAGAAAATCCAATTTAATGCTAAAGCCTTAAATTCTCTACATTGTGCTTTAACTATGGATGAATACAACAAAATTTCTAGTTGTAAAACCGCTAAAGAAATATGGGACAAATTAGAGGTTGCTCATAAAGGAACCTCACAAGTCAAGGATGACAATATTGATATGCTTGTTCATGATTATGAGCTTTTCAAAATGGAGCCCAATGAATCACTTGCATCTATGTATAGTAGGTTCTCCATTATTACTAATGCTTTAGATCTCCTTGGAAAGGTTTATTCAAATGAAGACAAAATCCGAAAGATTCTTAGAACTCTTCCCAAGAAGTGGAGACCCAAAGTAACGGCTATTCAAGAAGCCAAGAATCTCAAGAAATTAAGCATGGATGAACTCTTGGGTTCACTTAAAACCCACGAGAAGGAATTGGAGAGAGAGAAGAAGAAGTTTATTCAAAAGCCAAGAAGACTCTTGCTCTCAAGGCAAATCAACAAGAGGATGATGAAGGGACAATGGGCTTTGACGATGACATGGCTCTCCTCTCTAGAAACTTCATGAAATTTCTAGCTAAGAAGAAGAAGTTTCAAGAAAAAGGGAACAACTTTGGTTCTTCATCAAAGAGGAACAATGATCGATCAATTCAACCAAGAGTTGAAAACGAAGAAGTCAAGAAATGTTTCCATTGTCATGAACCGGGACATTTCAAAACCAATTGTCCGGTTAGAAGAAAGGAGAGAAGAGATAAAAGAGATAAAGCCTTCAAGCAAGTAAGGCATGCCCTCAAGGGAACTTGGAGGAGTGATTCCGAAGAGGGTGAGTCCGATGCCGACTCTAGCGACGAGGAGACGGCAAATCTTTGCCTCATGGCAAGAGACGATGAGGTAAACTCTATTTATGACTCATTTAGTGATGATAATATTTCTATGAATGATGATGCTCATGATGAAAATGATTATGATGAGTTATATGAAATGTTTGAGGAATTGCATAGCAAATTTGAAAATTTATCTAAAGGATATGCAAGCCTCAAAAAGGAAAATTTGATAGTTTCTAACAAGTGTGAAACGTTTGAAAAAGAAAACATAGTTTTGAAAAATGAAATCAAAACTTTGAAGAAAGGAAAAGAAAAGGAAATTCCAAACACACTTGTAGTAGAAAACATCAAATTGAAAGATCAAGTGGATGATCTAACTAATAGCTTAGCCAAATTCACCAATGGAAGGGACAATTTGGATAAACTATTAGGAATGCAAAGATGTGTATTTGACAAAGCGGTTTGGGTTATAACCAAATTGACAACCAAAAGGATTACAAAAACTTTTTCAAAACATACACACCTCATGATCCCACTCATCTTTGTTCATATTATGGTAGAAACACTCATTATGTGGATCATTGTTTCTATCGAAATGAAAGTTTCCCTAAGAGGAAGCTTGCTTGGGTTCCAAAAGGAACCATTATGTTTGCTAACCCAAAGGGACCCAAAACATTTTGGGTACCAAAGGAGAAGTTACTCAAAGTCATGGTGTAGGTGTGCTTGAAAGCCAAGGGTAGCAAAACCAAGTGGTTCTTGGATAGCGGTTGCTCAAAGCACATGACGGGAGACAAGAACAATTTCTTAAGTCTAATTCCCAAGCAAGGAGGGAATGTGACTTTCGGAGACAACGCCAAGGGCAAAATCATCGGTATAGGTAAGGTTGGTAAGTATTCTACGTGCATTGATAATGTTCTATTAGTTGATGGTTTGAAGCATAATTTACTTAGCATTAGTCAATTATGTGATAAGGGTTATGAAGTTATTTTTAAATTCGATCGTTGCATTGTTAAAAATGTTATTGATGATTCCATTCTACTTGTTGCATATAGAACTAACAATGTGTACACTCTTGAGCTTGATGATTTATCACAACAAGATGTTAAATGCTTATCCGCTATAAATGATGTTTCTTGGTTATGGCATAGGAGATTAAGACATACTAATATGGACTTAATTCATGTTTTGTCTAAAAATGAGCTTGTTAAAGGATTGCCTAAAACCAAATTCATTAAAGACAAAATTTGTGATGCATGTCAACTTGGTAAACAACACAAATCATCCTTCAAGTCTAAAAGGGATATTACTACATCTAAACCACTTGATATGTTGCATCTTGATTTGTTTGGTCCTATTTCGGTTGCTAGTCTATGTGGCAAATTGTACACTCTTGTTATTGTTGATGATTACACTAGACTCACTTGGGTGTTCTTTCTCTCCCACAAAAATGAAACTCCACATGTCTTTGCTAAATTCTGTAGAAAAGTTCAAAATGAAAAAGACGTCTCTATTGTGCATGTTCGTAGTGATAGAGGTAGAGAATTTGACAATGTTGATATTGAGAACTTTTGTGATGAGCATGGTATTGATCATAATTTTTTGGCACCTAGAACTCCTCAACAAAATGGTGTTGTTGAGAGGAAAAATAGATCTCTTCAAGAGATGTCTAGGACTATGCTAAATGAACATTCTTTACCGGAATATTTATGGGCGGAAGCCGTTAACACCGCATGCTATGTGATTAATCGTACTATCATTCGTAAAAAGCTAGATAAGACACCTTATGAATTATGGAATGACAAGAAACCAAATATTGCATATTTTAAGGTTTTTGGTTGCAAATGCTTTATTTTAAATGATCGTGATCACTTGGGTAAATTTGATGCTAAATCCGATGAAGGAATTTTTCTTGGGTATGCCACTAATAGTAAAGCATATAGAGTCTATAACAAGAAAAGTTTAGTAGTCCAAGAGTCTATGCATGTTGTATTTGATGAGTCAAATCCTTTCTCACCCAAAGTACATTCCGATGATAATGTTGAAATTATCCAAAAATTTTTAGATATTCAAATTAATGATACATCTAAGGAAGAACCATCAACTGCTCAAGCTCCTCCTAAGGAGTTAGAAAACAAAACCGAGCAAGAATCGAATGATTTGCCTAGGAGTTGGAAATTTGTATCCAACCACCCTATTGATCAAATTCTTGGAGAGCCATCTAGTAAAGTTATGACTAGATCTTCCTTAAGAAATGTATGCAATAATGTGGCATTTGTTTCTCAATATGAGCCTAAGAACATTATTGAAGCCGAACAAGATGAATCTTGAATGATGGCTATGCAAGAAGAACTCAATCAATTTGAGAGAAACAAAGTGTGGACACTTGTTCCCAAACCTAGTGATCATACTATTATAGGTACTAAATGGGTATTTCGTAACAAAAAGGATGAAATTGGTATAATTGTTAGAAATAAAGCTAGACTTGTTGCCCAAGGATACAATCAAGAGGAGGGCATCGATTACGAAGAAACATATGCACCCGTTGCACATCTAGAAGCTATTCGCATGTTACTTGCTTATTCATGTTTTAAGAATTTTAAATTATATCAAATGGATGTGAAAAGTGCTTTCTTGAATGGTTTTATTGAAGAGGAAGTTTATGTAAAACAACCTCCCGGTTTTGAAAATCATGTTTATCCGGATTATGTGTTTAAATTATCGAAAGCATTATATGGTTTAAAACAAGTACCTAGAGCATGGTATGATAGACTTAGCTCATTTTTGATCAACAATGGTTTTGTTAAAGGGAAAATTGATACTACCTTATTTATTAAAAATCATGACAATGACATGCTACTCGTACAAATCTATGTTGATGATATTATATTTGGTTCTACTAACGAAAATCTTTGTAAGGACTTTTCCACATATATGCAAAAGGAATTCGAAATGAGCATGATGGGAGAAATGAATTACTTCCTTGGATTACAAGTGAAGCAATGCAAAGAAGGCATATTCATCTATCAAGAAAAGTACATAAAGGAGCTCTTGAAGAAATTCGACATGGAAGGTGCAAAATCAATAAGCACTCCAATGAGTTCTACCTTGAAGCTTGACAAAGACGAAATAGGTAAAAGTGTCGACATCAAGAAATATCGAGGTATGATCGGTAGTTTATTATATTTGACGGCCTCTAGGCCGGATATTATGTTTAGTGTATGTCTTTGTGCACGATTCCAAGCGAATCCTAAAGAGTCATATTTACTTGCCGTAAAACGAATTTTTCGTTATCTTTCCGGTACTAGCTCCTTGGGTTTGTGGTACCCAAGAGATAACTCATTTAACTTGATTAGTTACTCCGATGCGGATTTTTCCGATTGCAAAATCGATAGGAAAAGCACTAGTGGCACTTGTCATTTCTTAGGACACGCACTAGTATCTTGGTCAAGCAAGAAACAAAACTCGGTGGCCCTTTCAACGGCTGAAGCCGAATACGTGGCGGCCGGAAATTGTTGTGCTCAAACTTTATACATTAAACAACAACTAGAAGACTTCGGGTTAAGTCTTAGTGTGAGAATCCTGACCCATACCCCGAGAGAAGGAAAGAGTGTCCTCGTTCTCGGTTTTATTTGAAAACGTGTTTTATAGAGTCGCCAGTTTGTTTTACTAGAAAACAAACAAAAGATCGTACGAAGGATAATTCGAAAATGAACTATCTTTCATACGTTTAAAACCAGAGATTGAAAATTTACTTTGCTAGGGTTCGGGAACTACGTTACGAATTGGGAAGGTGTTAGGCACCCAATTCGCCCTTTCGGTCTCTTAATGGATCATGCATCTAATTCCTATTTTAGATATCTTGCAAGTAGTTCGAATGGTTTTCAGAATAGTCCTTTCCGGATAAAATTCAGTTTAAAATAATATTTTGAAATCAGACTCGAGCTTTGCGAGCGCCTACGTATTCATTCGTAGAATGAAATCAGAGTCTCGTAGTTCCATTCTTTTGGAAACTGTTTTTGTATTTTTGTTTGTTTTGAAAACGTGTCAAAACAGGTTTTAGATTTCTTGTAAAACTTAGAAAGGATTTGTTTTGAAAGCAATGAACTTCTTTGCAAGTTATCTAATTTTCTATATTAAAAGTGAAATTAAATGCAGTACTGAAATTAAGGAGGGATGTAGAAAATATACCTGATGCGCTTGCCGAAGAAATGAGAGCCTTGCCTTGTTGCCTTGCTTGCTTCCTTCTCTCTCTAGAACTTTCTCTCTCAAGATTTTCTCTTTCTAAAAACTCTCTCTCAGAAATTCTCTCTCGGAAACTTTCTCTCAGAATTTCTCTAAAATGACTCTATAATAATTTTTGACAGAGTTCCTACTTACTAAAAACACTATTGAGTGTTGATGTCCCTTTAATGAGACCCCAAGGGTTCTATTTATAGGGAAAAATCCGCCAAAAACGCTCCAAAAGAGGCCAACCGCAGGGGGTAGCCGCATGGCGTGCGGCTAGGGCGTGCGACAAGGGTGTGCCAACCGTACGGTTGGCAGGTAGCCGTACGGTTGGGTGTGCGACAGGCGGCGGCGGTATGTGCCAACCGTACGGTTGGGAGCCAACCGTGCGGTTGGGGGGCGTGCGGCTGGCTATCAAAAAAACCTAATTTTTCTAACGGGGCGCTGCCCCGCACCCCGCGACCTGACCGGGCAGGTCGATCCCCGTCCTAGTAAGCGAAGTGGCAACAAAGGTTGCGGTATATTCCTAACGAGCTCAAAAATCAGGATTTTTCCTAATGGCCTCTTGTATGCATGATGACTCAAGACTTGATGCGAAATGCTTGTTAGGTTCACATGAGAGTCGTGGATTGGGGTGTTCACACTTAGCCACATTCCCATTAAATGTGACAGCACAAGTGCTATTAGCTTGACCAAGAACCCCATACAACACTCACGTACTAAGCACATTGAGATAAGATATCATTTTATTCGTGATCATGTGCAAAAAGGTGATGTTGATATTGAATTCGTTGGCATCGAATAGCAATTTGCGGATATTTTCACTAAACCACTTCCCGATGATCGCTTTAGCACTATTCGACGTGAAATTGGTATGACTAGAGCATGTGATATCTAGTTGACCAAAATTTTCATGTACATTGATCCTTAATGCTTGTCTCTAAAGCATACAAAATTGTGCAATTATTTGGCTAAATATAAATTAAGAATTCTTGTACTTAGTACTTCCATTACATGTTATTTGATGTACTAATATCATTTTTGTAGCTCAAATGTTGTAAAGTTACTATTTCTAGGTGTTTAGGGCTTTCAATGCTCAAAACAAAAAAGTCAAGACAGATTGGGTGATCAGTCGACTGATCAAGGACCATCAGTCGACTGAGGCTCCATCAGTCGACTGAAGGATGTCCATCAGTCGACTGAGCAATGTAGGACAACAGTTATTCTATTTCTTTTATTTTCCCCTGTTTTCCCTTTATTTCTCACTTCTCCATTTCGAGAAAACTCACTCCTCCGCCCCTCCTAACCTCAAGAACAATCATCCATACTCCATTTTATTCTTCAAAACCCATTTTAAATCAAAAATCCTCCACTTCCAACATCAAATCAACCACAAATCTCATCTTTTTCATCTCTAATCTCTCACACCCATCTAAATCTCTCTCAAACCCTAACCCTAGCCACCATTATCAATTCCTCAACCAAAAATCTCTATTCCGTTACCACAACTCATCCCACTACTCCCTTTAACCAACTTTCTAAATATTCCCTTCAATTACACATATTTTTACCTCAAAATCTCCAAATTCCCTAAGAACCCTAACTTTTCAAAACCTACTCCCTTCACCAATCTTCATCAAAATGTCTCAACCATCTCGCTAACGTCGCCCACGAAAGAGCGTACCACAAGTTGGTACATCATCGGCTCAACCATCTCAAGCTCCACTACCACCCTTGTTCATCTCTGATGAGGCGAAAGCAAAGTTCAACAACGACTATTCGACACGGGCCATCGTCGAAGGTAAACAATTCAACTTTCAACTATTCGCTTTTAATGGTTTGAATGTTACTGGACTATTTCAAAATCAAGGGATTATAAACTTTTTAAATATTCGTGAAAATGTGTACCCTCGGCTCATACGGCTATTCTATGATAATCTACATCATCCGGTTCTTAATAATGGGCGTCCTAACAAGGCCCGTCTTGTTACCCTTCTGAATGGGCAACGAATTAGTTTTAATAAAGCTGAATTGGCTGAAATTTTTGGATTTCCGGTTGATAACGTAACGGAAGTTCCCTCCAACTTTGGGGATCTTCTCGGTTTTAACAAGAATGCTGCAAAATGTGTTATACTCAAGCGCAGATTTCGTAATATGCAAGGAGAAATCAAAGCCGCAATGCTCAAACTCGTTGCTCGTCTCATACACTCAATCCTAGGGTATTCGATTATCCCAAGGCGTGGTAGCCGTGCGTCACTCAATGCCTTGGAGGTATTTTTGGTATGGGCAATTGTCATGGGACATAGGTTGGACTATGCTAGTCTAATGTTTCATCATCTCCTTGAGATCACCAATCGAAAAAGGCAAGGGTTGGTCTATGGAATGGCCCTCACTCAACTGTTCAAATTCTACAATATCCGACTCGAAGACGAGGTCGATGTTATCATTCCCACTAGTGAGGAGACATATAGCGCCAAGGTGATTCGGTTGATGAAATACAACTTGGTTTATGGACAATGGACCCCCAATGATCCTCGAGATCGAGATGCAAGTGGTGATGAAAGTGATGGCTCATCCGAAGAAGTGGGTGATGATGAAGAAGAAGAAGAAGACGTAGGAGGTGAAAGTTCTGAAATCCTTCAAACCACTACTTCTCAAGGCCGTAGCCAATCCTCCAATGCCGCCTTGCTTCAAGCTATTCAAGGATTATCGGGTCAAGTTCAAGCTCTCTCAACTAACATGACGAACCGCTTTAATCGCATTGAAGATCGTCAAAGAGCTCATGAGGAAGCTTTTCTTCTCTACCATCCGGAGCATGTTTTTCCGGTTTGGAACCCGTATCATGTGGACCAAGGTTGGGGAGAATGGCCGCAAGACCCACAAGATCCGCAAGAGTAGAAGTTTGGACTCTCTCTCCTTTTTGGTGATAATAAAGGGGGAGAAATAAGTGTGTTAGAATGCTTGGTACACACTCTTTGAGTTTTATTAGTTTAATTATGAACTTCTTTTAAGCTTTAAGATGTTTTATGTTTAGTTTTCATATGCCTAACTCTTTGTATTTGGTTTAAACTTAGTTAAGGTTTGATGTTTTAATTATGATATTTACAACCTATTATGCATGCCTATTATATTCTTTTTAATGCATAGTTTGAGGGGGAGTTTTCCCTTTGAGAAAACTCAACTAATGTTCATAATCGCATACACACATTAATTTATTGTCATCATCAAAAAGGGGGAGATTGTTGACTTAAAAGTCATTAATCTTGTTTTGATAATAACAATAAACTTAATCTTGTGTAATTTAACTTAGTTGATGTTTTAAGTTATAGCCACAATAAAATTGATTACACGTGGACTTAACCGAAAAGCCGGAATCAAGATCATTCGTCTACAAAGTATGGCAATCAAAGCTGTACATCTCACTCTACTCTTGTCAACACATCTTCAATGGCATCTCTATGAAGTGCAAAAGCCAAGGAAGAAAAGAATCGAAGATACAATCTAAGCTCTCGAAGATTCATTTATGTTCATTATTGTGAGTGCTTAGATTTTATATAAAGAATATCATTGTTCAAAATTATATAGCTCATAGAATGCTTTAACCATGAGAAGATTGATCAAAACTAGTTTTGCCTTTAAAAACAAAGTTTACCGAAAACTAGTATTCTTTTAAAATTCTCTATAAATTTGTATGAATCATTTTTATATACAAAAACTATACTAGAAGTCTTGGATACCTATATTTTAAACTTCCCAAGCCTCAAAATTGATTTTAGAGCTAAAATACAAAAGTGTGAAAAATTGGATTTTTGGCAAAACTGGCCTCAGACCAGTGGACTCCATCAGTCGACTGATGGGCTATGCTCAGTCGACTGATGGCCACTCAGTCGACTGATGAGCTTTGCTCAGTCGACTGATGGCCCAGAAACTAGCCGTTGGAGTTCTGATTTTTTACCATTTTTGGTACCAAACTTTCACCAACTCCCTCCAAACGGCAATATGATGTCTTAGACTATATATACACCTTCTAAGACTTATTCAAACACTCTTGAATCATTCCTACACTTTTCTCTTCATCTCTATTCATTATTAAAAGATTCAAGAACTTTTATTTTGATCAATCATCTTTATTTTGAGCTATAAATTATTGATCAAATTGATATCTCTTAGTGTGAGCTTAAGTTGTAATCTTCATACACTATAGAGCTATTGTACATTGGTGTTTATCACCAAATCATTTCTTCCAAACATTAAGAGAGGTTTATCTCTTAAGATATCAAGAGAGTATTCTTGTGTGAGTATTGAGAGAATTTCAATACTTGTAAGAGTGTGGGAGAAAGATACACTTGTAGAGGTTTGATCTTCACCCGGAAGGAGATCGGTTATAGTGGAATTTCTCGAGGTACTAACCGAGCGCGGAGTAGGGGCTAACAAACCGAACCGTGTGGACAAAAAGTCTTCGACTTTGATCGGTTTAATCTTTCCTTCCCTTAAACTCTTATATTGTGTTATTTGCACCTTGTAATTGAATTTATCTTTATTTGTTGTTTGGTTAATTGATATAGACATCAAAACATTTTTAAATTGATTTTAAAAATCCCATTAAGTTTTAAAAACCCTATTCACCCCCCCTCTAGGGTATTTTTTGACCTACACTATTAACCGATCATATCCAACCGACAAGAAGATATCAAGATATAAATGAAGCCTTCATGAATTGCCATGAGAAATAAGCCTCTATGTAGCCTCCAAACTGAGATATATATATATATATAATAAAGCTTTTAACATCATAATAAGAGATATACACATATTCGATAGGCCATAAAGGAATCCGAGCTTGTCGGAGAATCTTCAAGATTGCAGTTGACACAATAGTGATGCACAACATGCATAAATGCTCTTTATGACAACTAAAAACAACACATGCCACTTAAACCTCATTCATCATGTAGCCATGTTCCTCAGCGCATAAATAACCCATTTACAAATCCACTTGGATACAACCAAGCATGTATATCCAAGGAACATCGCTTATAAGTCTATATTACATAGATAGCAAGTTCAAGCAGCATATCTTGTTCTAATTCATGCATCATATATAAGTTAGATACTACATATGCTCTATAAACTCTATCAAATTCATGTCCATGTTCTTTGGTGTATACGAAACCCTTTACTAAGCCTTTTCTTGTCAAACCAACACATATACCTCCAAAGAATATCCGTATGAATCAATACCATGTAATCATAGAGCTTAGATGGCATATGTTGCTAATATGTTCTCTAAATCAATATATATATATATAAATTTAATCATCTTTTGGTAAATAAAATCATATTTACGAGTTTTGAAAAGGTATAAACCCCTACCTCAAGTGTATAGACCAAAAGAATGAAGAAAGTTATAAACCGAAGCCCCATTCGGTGAAATCCTCAAGCTCTCGCTTCACCACGTCCTTAGAGTAGCAAAACCCCCGAATTAATGATGTATAAACCCTAACTTGCGTAGCCAAAGCTTACGCTTGAGCTTTTATAAAAGAAAGCCAAGGTAGAAGATGATGAATAGTACCTTAGAGGTGATTTTGGATGATATCAAGCTTTGATTCCTTGGCGCGGGAGGATAAATGCATAGAAATCCCTTCCTTTATCTTTCTAGAGCCCTCTATAACTCTTTAGAGGTGTGTGGAAGTGTTTGGGTCGAAGTTGTGGTGAAAAATGACCAAAAATGGCTTTAAAACGAGCTTAACTCGGTAGGAATAGTTAACTGGCATACCGGTATGCAAAATACCCAATACTGGTCCGCGGGGCTCAATTTTCCCAAAAATTTGGCGTCGGACCGGTATGCCAAAAATGTCGTACCAGTCCGTGCTATAATTTTGGTTCTAGAGCACTGTTTTTGTTTCGGCTATAACTTTTAGTTCGGAACTCTGATTGAGGTGATCTTTATGTCCACGAAAAGGTATTTCAAAGATCTACAACTTCCTAAGAGGAAGTTTTCCCAAATTTTAGATATGTATTTCTCATAAATTCACTGAAGACAACGCTCTGCCAAAGCGCTACCGAATGACCAGAATTTACTAACCGGCCTACTTCGCATATTATTTTGACCAGTGCGGTGTGTGAATTAGCTTTCGGCCAAAACACAAAAATTGTAGAATGGTATGAAACCTAGACACCTTTGCAAACATAATCTTAGTCGAATAAGTAATGAAGAAATTACGATAGCTCAAAGTTAACTAGAATTAATGAATCGCGAAGAACCAAAACTTCTTATTTACCAACCAAAATCGATTCGGACAACCCGAATCACCAAACGATCACTCACATAAGTATAAATAAGCTAATATAATTCAATTTAAAATAAATTAAAGTACGGGGTATTATAGGTGAGCCCCCTGCTTTAGCGAAATACGTGGGCCTCATAGAGGGGTGAGCCCCCTGCTTTAACGAATTATGTGAACTGCGTAGAGGGGTGTGCCCCCTGCTTTAGCGAGGTGTGTGAAATGGTGAATGTCTGTTGAAGTCATTGCTTTGGCTTGCGAAGGATTGGTTATCTATTGGGGATATGATGATTGACGGTCTGCTAGAGAAATGAGAATTCCTACTGGCTAGGATAAAAGCTGAGAGTTAATGATCTACTGGGGATATGAGAACTCTTACTCCCTAGGATAAGGGTTGATATGAGAGTTAATGATCTGCTGGGGGAGGTGACTCCTACCGGCTTGGATAAGGATAAGGGCTGATGTAAATGTTGATGATCTGCTAGGGAAATGAGAACTCTTACTGGCTAAGATAAAGACCGGTATGAGAGATGATAGTTTCCTAAAGAGATCGGAGTCTTTGAGAAGACATAAAGAGAGAAAGTTCTGGTGTGATATCTTTTTGGGAAAAACAAGAACTTTTGGTTAGCTTCTTTGTTCTTGAGAAATGCCCGAGTTACGTTCTCTCAATTCTCAAACCTCGTGCATGAATTTTGGACTTTGTCTCATGCTTTGCTTCCTTGGCATTTTTTTCTCATGTCAAAAAGGTGCGATTTTGCTTATTATTTTTTGACTTTGTGAGACAAAAGAAAATTATGCCTGCATCGTTTTCTGTTTTTCGATGCCCTTATTCCTCTTTAATTGTTTGAAAGTTTTTTAATGAAGCTTATTTGTTTTTCTTTTGCATGGTCAGTAGCCTTCCTCACCCAAAACGTAGCCTTGGGCCTTTTGGCCTAGTTGTCACTCTTGGTGTGGCTCTCGCTGCCATTTTTTGCCTTTTTTATATTTTTTTCCCATATTCTTTTCTTTTAGCACTGTGGGATTTATACACTTTTCTACTATTTCAATTTTTTCTTGCACCCACTTTGTTCCTTCTCATTTTGTCAGATTTTTTTTGCATCATTGTCCTTGCGATTTGAGAATGTTTTCTTTCAAAGTTCTCATTTGACATTGTCGTGCCGTATTTGTGATTTTCAGCTTGAGAACCTTTGGAAACGTATCTTGAAAACTTCTTAGAAGAGAAGAAGCTAGGCCAAAAACCCTTTTTGCAGGGCTTGTTCCCTGTGTATTAGTTGCAAGATTTTCTCATTCTGGTCTTTCTCTCTCTAACTTTCTATTATATCCCTTCAAAGAGGGCTTTTTTGGTTAGCGAAGAAGGTCTAGGATTTTTCTATAGAAAGGGCTTTTGTATGTGGCTGTGGAATGGGCTTGGAATTGCCTGTAAAAAGGGCTTGGGATTTTCCTGTGAAAAAGGCTTGGATTCGTGCTTGAGGAAAGGGCTTTGGGTTCGTTCCTGTAGAAAGGGCTTTGGATTCGTGCCTGTAGAAAAGGTTTTCGATTTGTGCCTGTAGAAAGGGCTTTAGGTCCGCGCCTATAGAAAGGGCTTTTGGGTTTGTGCCTGTAGAAAAGGCTTTCGGTTCGTTTTTGTAGAAAAGGGTTTTGGGTTCGTGCCTGTAGAAAGGGCTTATCTTATCATCGTGCCTCCGCAGAGGGCTTATCATCTCATTATTACCTTACAGTGGGCTTATCTTATCCTCGTGCCTCCGCAGAGGGCATGTGAAGTGATCGACTCTCTGGGATGATTCATGACGTGGTTTGACTCTCTAAGAGGACATGCGAAGTGATTTGCCTCTTTGGACGGGCATGTGATCGTGTTGTGCTTCTCTGGGAGGGCTTGTGAAGTGATTCGCCTCTCTAGGAGGGCCTGTGAAGTGATTCGCCTATCTAAGAGGGCTTACGAAGTGACTTGCCTTTCTAAGAGGACATGTGGAGTGATCCTGTTGTGAAGTGATTTGCCTTTCTGGGAGGGCTTGTGATTTTATCTTGATGATCAGGAGTGCGTTGATGGTGTTGTGATGGCGGTTTGACTAATCATCAAGGTATATACCGGAATGCGGTGGCAAAGCATGTCTGGCAGGTCATAAAGCCTAGTGCTTATGTGTATGTATTATGCAAATGTTCATGCCATGCTTACCTAAATTTTCAAGTATTCGCATAGTTCTCAAATCATTATACCATCGTTTTGAAAACTTAGTTTTGAAAAGGTCGTGAATCTTGAGTTGCCTGATTCAAAAAGTATATTGTGTTACTCAAAATTATCTAAATGCAAATGTATGCATGCAAGACCGACCATTTTTCGAGAATATAGTAACACTGAAAAGGCAAATATTGATTTATGGTTAATTAGTGAGTGAGTGCAAGATGATATCGGTCACAAGAGAAATGGCGTGCTTCTGTATTGGGATTCTAATGATTCTGCGTTATGTTTCTTATCTTAATAAGTTTCTCTCTACTTCTTGATTCTTGGGCCTATCAAAATTCATTCGCGTTGCTGCTTTTGCTCATACCTTCATTCTTAAAATAATTACCGATGTTTTGTATTTTCATTAGTGGGTGTGGACTGGCTTGATTCTTGATAGAGGCGGGACCTTCAGCTGCTAAACCGATTGATTTCGTTGACTTTATTCTACCTTCAGAGATAGAATTTCTGGTTCTGCTATTAGAATGACCAAGGCGTGATGGTGTGAGTAGAGCACCCTTATTGCAAAAATGATGAATGGAGAGGCTAGTTTTTGGAGAGATGTTCGGGTCTTCTTATCAATACCCTCAGTGCATATACCCTCGACACCCTTAATGTACGCGAGTGATGCTGGTGGGGCTAGTCTTTGGGGAGCTGTTATGGTCTTCTTGTCGAAACCCATAGTGCATATACCCTTGGCACCCTCAGTACATAAACCCTCGGCACCCTCCATGTCTTTAATGTAGCTCCACGCTCTTCATTTTAAATTCGTCGCCGTTGTCTTTTCAGGAATATGATTGAGTTTAAGCAGAGGCAATCATGAATTAAAGATATTCAAAAGAAACAATTTGATTTTATTAATGAAATGAATATTGATAAGAAATTCCTCATTTTATCCTTAACCCTTACAAATTCGTTCACATTCTCTCTCAACTCCCCCTATCTCTAAGATGGTTCAAGTAAACTGGATCAATGATGTTTGCCTCTACTTAGGGCTTCTTTCATTTAATATTTAGTGCATTAGTAGGGCATAATATTCCCAAAATCAATCAAGTCTTGGATAGCATGCTTCAAGGCGGAGCAATTATCAGTGTTATGCCCAAATCCTTGGTGGTTAGAGCAGCGTTCATTGGCATTCTAGCCAGGGGGAGCTGGGTTGGGGGGTGCACTAGGAGCTAGCGGCTGTAAAATACCATCAACTTGTAGTGTGGCTAAAGTCTAACTCAGTGAAGTTAATATGCATGAAAAGGGACGGTCTTTATTTCTAATGTTCTACTTTTTTGGCCTTTGTTCTTGTAGATAATGGAGGCTGGTTTGCCGACGAGGACTTGAGCTTTGGTAAGACCATACTTGATTGATGGCCGGGGGGTTCTTCTCGTATTGATAAAAGGCTTTCTTAGCCTAGGTAGCTTGAGTAAGTTCTTCCTCAGTCTCATTAGCTACATGCATCAAAGCCTTGTATCAGTCAAAGTATTGGTAAACCATGCCGCTTCAAATCTCGGGCTTGATATTCTTGACAATTATCCCCAACTGCTCTTCCTCGGGAATTCTGTCGACCAGTTAAGATGCTAACTCCCTTCAGCGAGTGATGAAGTCACTGACATTTTTGTCTTTTATCTGTTTCGTTATCTCGAGATTCTTACGGGTGACTTTGAGCTCCTCATTGGACTTATTATGTTCCATGAACTCCTTCACTATACTATTCCAGTCGGCTACTCGATACTTCTCTAAACTCAAAAATTAACTATGGGCTGGTCCAGTGAGAGTCTGGTGGAAACCTTGGGATAAGTGATATTCTTTCAATCCATTCAATTGCATGGTTCGGACATAGGCTTTGAGGTGCAGGTGACGTGGAGTGTTCCCAGAGAACTTCTCAATGTGAGGGAGTTTAAAACCAATAGGCAAACAGGCATCTAGGTAAAAAGACAAGTTTTGGAGATCGACAATGTCGTCGGCCTTTTCAGCCACCCTTTGGTTTAAGGCTTTCATCTGATCTTTAAGCGTGATAGTGACCTCATTCTCTTTGGCATGATTGATTACGACCTCAGGGCACTGGTCCTAGTTTGGATCTCCTTTAGGGATGGCTTGGGGATTATGATTTTGAAGGGGTTGGTTATGTTCAGGGTTCAGCCAGGTGGCTTCGGGATCTTGCACCGATGGTACATTGATGTTGGCAAGGGCCACAGTGGTAGGGGGTTGATCTTGGCGTGAACTGGGGGAGCGTGTTGGAGGATATTAGGTTACACTGTAAGGCCTCGGGCTTTGTGGCCTTCGACTGGGTTTAGATTTGGATTGGGTTAGTTTTGTTCAACAGTTGTTCTGGCAGTGATTAGAGCGTCAAGGCGAGCTTGGGTGGCCACTTGGTGATTTTTCATAATGGCCATAGACTTGGTCATATCCTGGATTAGGTAGTAGAGGTGTTTAAGAGTTAAGGTGCCACCCTCAGTTTGTGAAAAAATGGGACCGGGTGGCGGATCCGCTGCACGACAAGCTTCATCATGGTTACCCTCAGTATTTTTGACCCCGGTTTGATTGATTGATAGCTTGGTGTTGCGACGATGAGGCATGATCGATTAGGAGTTTTATCTCGTGAGTCGTCTGGCGCAATAGATAATTTGAGTGTGATGAAGAATGGGGAGAAAGAAATCGGGGATTGACCAAGAAATCAATATTTTGCCATGGGTTGCATAATTCTCGAAAAACTATGACTGACAGTAACAACTTGAGAGCCCCGTGGAGAGGTTTAGGGTAAGAATATACATTTCGGGGTGCCCTTATAACCTTCCGGTTTTTAGAAATCAATTTTTGAAAAGTTTATTTTGAAAAACGACTCATTTTTTTTAAAACATTTTTTTGAAAATAAGAAAGTTCTCTCCTCTTAGAGTTGCTTTTCATGAAAATAGTGATAGGGAAATTCTCACTAACGGGTTTTAGTGAGGGATTTCTATAAACGAGGTTGGATAGCCACCGGCCGTACTTGCCAAACCAAGAGTTGTTATGTATGACAAGACCTTTTGTTCACTAATCTCACGATTGACGGTCAAGAAAACATAGAGAAATTCGTGTGTACTAAGCTGACGCATCTTATATGCAAGCGTGGTTTAATGGGTAAGGTTTAGGCTCCCTCCTATTTGGCTAGGTCTTGCTGCATACCTCAAGGGCGAGTATGTACAAAGACCTTTTGATATATACCCCAGGTACGTAAGTGTTCTCGTCACTCGATATACCTCGGTTGATACTTGGCCAATGAGAGTGGAAATAAGCATTTTCGGTTTATGTTGACCCAGACGAGCCAACTCCCTACTCATTAAGCAATATTTTTGGGTTAAAAGGGGTAATTTCACAATCGCGATAATGCATAATGATAGTGGGTGCGTGCAAAATAACAATTATGGAGGTACATTATGATGAACGCTATAGGCTTTGTTCGAGTATTTTCAATTTTTATTTATAAAAAGATTTTCCTCAAACAATAATAATAACAAAAAAAGGGAATCAGGGTATCCACCTAAATTGCGTCTATATTATCCTAAGACTAAGGCCGAGTAAGAAAGCATGCAAGTAGAAACGATTATCCACGCATATTATACTCTTGTTTAGAGTCTAATCCTCTTAAAAAATCCCCAGCAAAGTCGCCACTGTGAGAACCCGTGCTTTCGATGCCGACCCCCTTGGCGGAGAATCCTGGTTTCCCGGTTAATTTTGGAAAATGGTTAGTTTTATCATAAAGAAAAAATGACGGTTTGTAAAAGGAATCAGAGTCGCCAGTTTATTTTACTGAACAAACAAAAGTCAGTGTGAAAGAGGAACATTTATGGATTAAACGACCTCTTAAACATAATTAATGCGAAACCAGTTGATTCGAAGGTTTGGTGATTAAGTTACGAATCGGGAAGGTTTTAGGCACCCAATTCGCCCTTTCGGTCTCTAAGTAGAATATGCGTGACATTATAATCGAACATTCGCATGCTAATTGATGCTACCGCCTATCAATCCATAATTTTAGGAAAATGAAATGTTGGGGTGGGGATGGAAAGCCTGTGCATCATAATTCGCCCTTCAATTTCAGAAATTAATGTGTGTATGATTTGAAAAATGGTTTTGATAATGATAAATAGCAAAATAGGTGTTTTTAGAAAGATTTAGGCCTTTTCGGAAGCTAATTCAATTTGGAATCGGATATCCAGCAATCCTCAAAATTCGTTCGTCAATAGTGTACCACAGTTTAATTATTTAAACAGGCATTGACGAATCCAGTATATATTGGATATTTAGGTAAGCACTGTGATTTATAGATTAAACCGGGTACAAACGTATATTGATTCCTTCGTAAATTAAGATTGACAAAATTGAGATTTTATGAAATTGACTGATAAAAATATGTTTAAAATGGTTTACAGCTCGTTCTATGCCTTTGGTTTTGAAAACGGGGTTTAAATATGAATTTTGGACTGATTTTGAGATAAACAACAAGTTTTATATGCGATTGATCAATTCTAACTGATAAAATAAAGATAGATAAAAAATTAAAGCTGGATTGAGATAAAAAAAATACCTGAGAGTCTCGAAAATAGTATAATACTATTTTAGACCACTATTCCTGAAGTCTTAGAGCTGTAGTAGAATACTATTTTAGAGCACTATTATTGAAATCTCAGAGCTGAGTGATGTCTCCATGGGGTTAGTGCAAGTGTATTTATATCTCTAGAATAATTAATGGGCTAGGCCTAGATTTGTCTGTCTGCGGACACGGATCCTGGGATTTGTGTCAATGGGCAAACCCCTGTCTAACGTGCAACGACTTTTGCAATTTCGGCCAAAATTTTTTTTGGATTAATCTATTGTTTTAACATGTCCTTACCCATATTAAGACCTACCTACTTTACAAATTTCAGAATTTTTAGACATTAAAAAGGCCTCCGTTTGGTTTCCCAAGCCGAATTCCCGATTTTCTGAAGTCCTGGAGATCTGATTGTCGGATCAAGTTTATTTTTTAGTATGTTATTCCCCATTAAATAACATTTATACTAAACCAATTTGATCTCATTTGGACTTCGTTGCCTTTTGATTACCCGTAGTAAACCCCCACTTTTTCGAATTCCCGGAGATTCGGCCATCGGATCGAGCTGATTTTCAAATATGTTTCTCCTTATGAAAATGTCTATTTCCTACCTCTCTACACAAATTCATGATTTTAGGAGGTTGGCAAGTATAGATAAGAGAAAAACGACAAAATCAGCTAGGAAGGGTTTGTCCCGGAGATCCGACCCTTAGGGGTATTCGTCTGTAGGCAGTTTCTTTAATTCCCTTCAAACGGCTTATCGGATCAATATATTTTTTTAGTATGTTATTCCCCATTACATAAACTTTATACTAACCAAATGTGAGCTCATTTAGACTTCGGAAAAGTTGCCTTTTGATTACCCGAAGTAAACTCCCAATTTTCTGAATTCCCGGAGATCCGGCCTTCAGATCGAGCTGATTTTTGAATATGTTTTTCCTTATGGAAATGTATAACAATCATAAAATTTTGAGGATGATCAGAAATTTGGAAATCTCCTTTCACAAATTTCTAGGAGTTTTGATGGTTTTCGGTTTCAACAGTTTCTAGTAATTCTCGTAACTTCACGTCCAGGCGTCTTTTGGCTTCCTTCTTTGACCTGTATCACATGTAAATAGTATGTATGCCTCTAGGAATACTCGTGCATTCATGCATGTTTATTTCCTTAGTGATCAGGATTCTTGGAAAGGACGCAAAATGAGGTGTTCACACTACTGTAGAACAACACACGACTGGAAGGAAAATAACTATAACACTTGTTCTAAGTCACACTTTTACCCATGAATCCTGCAAAATAAAATGAACCTAAGCTCTGATACCAACTTGTGATGCCCCAAATCCCGTTAAGAGGATTGGACCTCCGGGACCTGGTTAATCATGGTGCTGTACACCGATGGCGGTTGAAAAGTTATATGAATCAAAAAATAATTTGTTTGGAAAGCTCATTTAGAAAAAAAATTGGCATGTAGTGTTTGTAAAATTAATAAACCAACTTTTAGAAAACTTTTTAAATCTTTTTCATCCAACGCAAACCCATATCCAAACATGTATGCTAACTACTCCACATTTAAAACATTTATATATATTGTCCTTACTACAAGTTTACTTGAAATACAATTTCTTTTACAGTATAACTCCAATCCGGTTCCTAAACAAATATATATATAATACGATAAGACTAAAAACTTGTATACAACATAGTCCTTCTCATAAGGGTTAGAAAATGACTCGGTACATCAGAGGCTTTTAAGAAGGTTGAACCACGAGCCATCCCAATATCTATCCTGCAAAACTATTAGAAAAAAAAGGGAATGAGCCAAAACTGGGCTCAGTGGGAACAATATAAGTTTTTATAAAAAAAATAAGCATTACAACCAGACATGCGCTTGAGTTGTGATAAATATAGTTTATATCTTATATAATAAAAATAATGCAATGCACCACATGGTGAACCTATTCACTAGGATGCTACGCCTAGCAACCGGAAGTAACCCCGTTACCCAAGCTACCTCAACAAATCATAATCAACTGATATGGTTATATCCGGTATATACGCAATTGTCTACAGTGGATAACCAGCCACACGATAGATTATACAATAGTTATAGGCTTTTTAAGGTTCGTCATGCCATCTTAGTGTTTTTTAAGTTTGGCAATATTACTAGTACAAACCCGAAGACCTCCAAAGTTCACTTATGGAAAGTTCATTGTATACTCGAGTTCACAGTTATCCATCCTAGATTAACTTATTATTAATTTCTACTTTACCACTAAGTACATTATGGAATCAAGCCACGTATCATCTAATTAATAATTAGCTATGTACTATCTTATTCAGTCTCCCTACTTCAATTACTAATTCTTTAAGTACATTGTGAATGCAACAACCTTACTAGTCAATGTGTGCACACTATTGGTCATAACAAGGTCTCAACATAACAGATAGAGGGATAAACATGAGAAGGTATCAATCCATTCAGGCCTGCATTTCGTGGCCTTTCACCCACGCTGCTGCAGAGTGTTACAATAGTTTTCGTTTACCTTTTGTGGCCTTTCACCCACGCGGCAGCAGAGCCTCACGATAGTTTTTGAGTTCGCATTGTCCACAACATGTGTGTAAACCAGTCTATATGTGTGTCCATAAACACACACACGCATATATATATATCCATTATAATAATAGCAATAATAAATCCACGGTAACCCCATATATATGGAAATCACAATTTTTATAATCATCAAGCCAACACAAGTACAATTATTCACCGCAAGTTCTCTTCATATCCGAGTCCTCAATGGCTAGCCAAGTAATTGAAATGTCAATTAACTCTCATCACAAACTAGGATGGTACTTTCGTAACCGATTTAAACCAATGGAATGTGTACTCTTATTTCGTCGAGAACCTACCATGTCAAATGTGTGGTTTAAAGATCATTATAGTAGCCACATAATGTTTTCCCTAATTCCATCAAATTGGGTACAAGAGATGCTATACAAGTTAATACCATACAATGGGAACTCGAAATTAATCTAAACAATTCCATCACCGCTTTGATTTTCAAGCTATCTCAAGTTTGTTTTATATATTCTTTTGATTTATGGAGAATTCTCGAGTCCATTCTCGACACTTGGAGTGCCATATTCTGAAATCGAATCGCCGAAAATATCTGAAGAAGGAAAAGCTGATATCCGTCAGAGATTTTATTTTCCGTACTATATTTTCTCTCTTTCATTCTTATATATTTCATTAGGAAGGTAATTAAAGTTTCTTCTAGAAATTACATTATATTTGTATACGTGTTTGTGATTATTTACAATGTAGACCTTTTATACTTGTTGTTTCATCCACTTTCTAATTAGATAAACTTATTGTCAAGTTATCAATATTCTATCGTTTTCAAACAAAATATTCTTTTTAAAACTCTGATAAAATGATTTGTAAAATCGGAATAAGTAAGTTTATTATCACCCAGATAAAACCAATTTTTCAAAACTCGGGCTGATAAAACTTACTTAAGAATTAAACTCGGATATATTATGTCTTCCATATAGACTGTAAATGTATCTAACACACTATCCTCAAGAGTACTTCAATTTCATATTAAATCAATTCTAATAAAATCCGATCTTTTATAAATAAACCGAATGAGATAATTGATATTTTTATCTGAGGAAACAATACCGAACCATTCTCATGATTTAAAACAGATAAGATAAACTTTTGTCACCCATAATCAGATTATGGAATACATGGTTTACATCCCTTTCCCCCCCCCCCCCCCCCCCCCCCCCCCCCCCCCCAAATCAGGTTTTCCTGAGATATTTTCTGAAAGTAGTAGAATGTCAATAAAAGCATCCAAGTTTTCTAATATAGAATAAACATATAAAAACAACTAGAGATCGAGAGGAAGGAATGGGCACTTAACATCTTTCTAATTTGTAATATAGTTTCCGAATCCTATAGAATCCTGGTTTGGTAGACAAACATGTAAGAAAAAGGTTTATCTATAGCCTTTCCCCTTGCACTACTCTTTTGTTTGTTTTCTTGTAAAACATATTGACGACTCTGAACGAACTCTCTTATATCTAGAATAAGATAGAGGGACACACGATATGAATCATAGGAACTTCTTCTGATATTTCAGACCCCCAAACTAGAGGTTGGAACCCGAGAGTCATATTCGCAAATTCTCACAATGGAAACTCTGCTGGGGTTTGTAAGAAAACTAGGCTCTTATGTGTGAACTTTTGTTTATAATATGTTGAAATGCATATTTTCACTGCTTACCCTACTTGCCTTTAAGTCCCCTGACGCGGTGCCTGGATTTTATTTGTTGACCTGACCTAGAGGCACGATAAAGTTCATTCATTTACATAGACATATGATTAGGATTTCCCCTATTGTTAATATGATTGTGAATTTTTTTTTTAAAAAAATGAGTTATCTAAAATCACATTGAAAGATAAGATATTAAACCTTTCAAAAACTCTTGTTTTCACGCACATCACCATTCATGCATGGTTTTTATGAGTGTAATTTTCAGCCCGAACCCTCGGAAGTATTATAAATAAGTAGGGAGTTGGCTTGCTTGGGACAACATAAATTGAAAGCATTTACTTTCACTCTCCTTGGCCAAGTACGCCCCCAAGGTATATCGAGTGACGAAAACACTCACGTTCCCAGAAAGTATATCAAAAGATTCTTGTATGTACCCACCCCTAGGTGTATCACGAGGTCTTGTCAAAAAGAAAGGAGCCTAGCTAAAGCCTGAAGCCTTCACCTTACACTACATCTGCGTTGCATGTAAGACGAGTGAATAGATAACACATTTATCATCTTTTATCAACCATGAGGAATGTACTACATAAGGTCTTGTCATGTATATCTCTAGGGGTGGTCATTTTTGAAACGACACAAAAGAACGACAAGGAATAAAACAAAATTAGGATGAAAAAGAAATTCAATTTCGTGTTCGTGTCGTGTTTGGGTTTACTTTTTTTAATACGACTTCGGGTTGTGTCCTGTTCGTGTTGAAATTGACCCAAAATTAACACAAATTAAACACGATATTACCACGATTTAACCACGATTAAATAAAAAATCATTTAATAATTTTACCTTTTAAAAAGTAAAAGAGAAATATATACATAAAAAGTCACTTAATAATTTTACCCTTTAATAATTTATTAGCCTCTTTTTCTCCCCTCCAAATCACGTCTTTATCTTTTCCCCTCTTTCTTTCGACTTATCTCTTCCACTATCTATTACGACTTCTCTCTCTAAAATTAATGGGTTCAAATGCCAAGAACAAAGAACACCAAACTCCTATACCCATGAATTCAAAGAAGAAAGCAAAAGTTTCCAACATATCAGCGAGTACGACTGCGGGCGAATCTACATAGGTAAATTTCTAGGGTTTTTGTGGGTTGATTTTTTAAGGTTTGATGGTTGGAGAGTAATTTGTACCCATTTAGTGTACATACGTAATATCTTTGTTGTGTTTATTAATTTACCAATGCTTATTAATTTACTCTTCTTTTTTCTCTGCACAAAGCTATCCTTGCTTTGTTGTGTTTTGCAATATTATGTTAGATTCTATACAAACCTCTCCTTAGTTTATTGTGTTTTGCACTTTTATGTTAGATTCTGTAATACTTAAGAATCCACCTCATGATCCAAAATCTCTCACTAAAATAGATCTCTGCTTATATTTGTATTTTCTTTCTTTTTTGCAATATATATATATATGGGTGTGTACGTGTGTATGGGTGCTAATAATTTTACCCATCTATGTGTTTATATACATAATTTTATACCCATCTATGTGTACATACTTGTAAAACTAGACATAAGTAATTGACAAGAGGCAAATAGCATAATGAGTCTCTCAAAAAATATGTTTTATTTAGTGTATCTTGTAACTTGAATAACTGGAGCAGAGCTTAAAAAGGATGCTTGTCTATATAGTCCACGAGAGTTTATTGTTTTATTGGGCAAGCCCAACAAATTAACAAGTTTAGTTGTTTATTCATTCATGAAAATATCTCAGACAAGCCTCTAATCAGAAGGAATTTACTTAAAAAAGTATATTAGTATACTGAGTTCAAGGCATGGCCAAAAGTATATTAAAAAGTTAATTTTCTTTTTTATGTCAATGTTCATCCATTTTTAGTTTTTCTAACCTTTTCTAATGTATCTTTCCCTATATTTCTTTTTGGAAATTGTTATTATCAAAATAATAAGTATTAAAGATCTTTGCATCTTTCTAAATGGCTTAATTTACTTATGTCTAGTCTTACAATTTATTTAATATTTTTAACCATTTTTTCAAGACGTGGATATCGAAGAAAATAGTGGATGTTAAGCTAGAAGATGAAAAGGGCCATGGAAAGAATCCTATGGAGCGATGGTCAATGGTATGGAAATATTTTGATATACTTCCAATTGGTTCTGATGCGAGGGAAAGGGAAAAATGTAAAAAGTGTGGGAGACGTTATATTTGTGAAAGTAAGAATGGAACAGGAAGTTTGAGAACACATATTAAAAAGTGTCCTAGGAGGGATAGGAATGACATCATAATTACTTGTTTCAAAATTGGGTAGTTCCATGTCAATGCATTCCGCTAAATTTAAACCTGAAAGATTTCATGAACTACTTAGTGAAGTGGTTATTATGCATTACTTACCCTTTCAATTTGTTGAATATGAGGGAATTAGAGCAATCTTTCGTTACTCAAATGAAGATGTTATAATTATCTCTAAAAATACCGCTAAAGCGGATATGTTGAAAATGCATAAAAGAGAGAAAATAAAACTTAAGCATATGCTAGAGGTGATCCCGGGTAAGATTTCTTTGACATCCGATATGTGGTCTTCAATTAACATCAATGGGTTCTTATGTGTTACATCACATTTTATTGATCAAGAATGGAAATTGCAAAAGAGGATTCTTAATTTTCAATTTATGCCACCTCCACATAATGGTGTTTGCTTAGCCGAAAAACTATCTAATTTGTTGTCTAAGTGGGGGATTGAAAAGCAATAATTTACTATTACTTTGGACAATGCTTCCAGTAACGATACATTTGTGAATTTGTTAAAAAGTCAATTGAGTAATGAAGGTGTTCTTCGTAGTAATGGTGATTATTTTCATGTCAGATGTTGTGCCCGTGCTAAATTTGATTGTGCAAGATGGGTTGAAAACTATTGATGAAGGGATTGTAAATGTTCGTCAATCCGTCAAGTATGTTAAAGGTTCACAAGTAAGGAAACAAAAGTTCATCGAATGTGTGAAATTTGTTCATATAAATCCTAAGAAAGTGCTATTTTATCGTCGTGCCTTTTTTCATAATGATGAAGAATGGGGTAAAATAAATAAGATTTTTAGGTTCTTGGAAGTTTTCTTTGTAGCTACATGTATCTTTTTGGGAAATAAATATCATACTGCAAACTTATATTTTCCTTCGATTTCTATGGTTGAGAGAACTTTAAAAGAAGAGATGAAAAGCTCGGATGGGTTTATGAGGCAAATGGCTTGTCAAATGTATGAAAAAATCTCTAAATATTGGTCCGATTATAGCTTAATTTTAATAATGGCTGTGGTGCTAGATCATCGATATAAGATGCAATATGTGGAGTTTACTTACAAAAAGCTTTACGGAAGCCACTCATATCAAAGTACACTTGTTCGGGAAAAGTTATTTTCTCTCTTTAGTGAATACATGCTTGATTCTCCTTTGACTAGTAGCAAGTCTACTACTTTACAAAGTGAATGTGGAAAGGATGTCTGCAAGAAGAAGAATGAAACAATGCTTAATAAAGGCACGAGAGATATGTTCAAGGTAAGATACTTTTTTGTTTTTTAAGTTAAATGATAATTTTTGTATATTTTTATTTGATATAAAAGACATTTTTTTTTGTTTTTCAAGTTAAATGATCATTTTTGTATATTTTTATTTGATATAACTTTTTGTTGTTGTCAATTTTTGACATTGGAGTACGTTCTTTAATTCGATAATTTTTAACACAGGAGTTTACTGCTTATGAAAGGGAAGAACTTGCTTGCACGCAAAAGACACAATTGGAAATGTATTTGGATGAGCCAATAAATGATTTAGGAGAAGATTTGGATGTCCTTTACTTTTGGAAAGCTCATCATTATCGCTAACCGGAACTTGCTTGCATCGCTAACCGTGTTCTTGATCAATATCGAAGTACACTTAAGGTCGAGACTGTAGAGGCTTTGATTTGTATAAAAGATTGGTTATTTGGAGTCCAAGGTATTTGTTTTTGGTATTTTCATTTCTACAATTTTTATTGATATGATTAATTTTTTTGTTATATTTATTATATTTATAGGTGATATAGAGTTAAGTTTGCATGAACTCACTGAAGATATTATACAAATGGATAATAAAGACAAGCATGTATCTACATCTACTATTACACATAAGGTATGTGTCGATAATTTATTTAATACGAAAGATCAATCTATATTTATATATACTTTTTAAATAGTGTTTCTTTAAATTTTTCTCTGTTTTTATTTTGTATTTTCATAGGGTAATAAACTAATAATTGATTGAAGAAAGGAGGATCCAATTGTGAATTTTTGAAGTTGTGACAGTAGCAAAATACAACTTTGAAGACACCTATCTTTTGTTCTTTGTGATGTCTTGACTTTAGTTGTTGCTTATTTAGTGTATAATCTTATTTTGAAGCTTTTTTTGTACCATGTAAGTGAAATTGTACATGGGGGTATATGTAGTGTGAATACTAACTAAATCAAGTGAAATTGGAACTTTTTATCGTGTTATTCGAGTATCTCGTGTTGGACCGTGTTTAAATTGGGTCGTGTTCATGTTAGCTAAAAAAACACGACTTCGTGTCATTGCGTTTTTGTGTTAACCATTACATTTTCGGGTTGTGTCGTGTTAGGCCAAAACACGACCCAAAAACACGATTTACCACCCCTATATATCTCTCCTAAAGATTGGCAAGTATGACTGGAGGCTACCCACCCTCCATAGTTGAAATTTAGATTGAGATCAACTCTTTGTGATTTTCCCTGGTACATCTCCCATAAAAATCAACTCACGAGAAGATGTATTCCAAATTTTCACTAAATGACAAAATTGGTTTTTTTTAAAGACTTTGGGACAATAGATTATACAAGGAGATTAGTCCAATCGAGAACTCCGATTATGTTGACTTTAAATCAGAATGACCAAAAGATCTGAGCAGTTGATCTAAATCTTACAAAGGTACCAAGGACTCCGCCTACCATGGAAGAAATGCACTATCTACTAATGACCATCAATTAAATTCTGGCAAGCATCACCACAGAGCAACAAAATACTTGGGTCAGAATAGAGGGGTTATTAATAGAGCGAACTGCACCTCCAGGTTTTGAATGATTGCCACTGAATTGAGATATGACTCAGGGGAAAATTTCATGCCCACACTTCTTGAATTTACAGAGTAACCATCCAAGCCAAGCCAAGCCAAGATGTAGAAATGGCTCGACAAATGCCACCACCCAATCAAGGAACCCTACCGGAGCAAACAAGCCTCATTCAACCGGATCCCAGCCACCAATTTCAATGGGCCCAAAACTTTGGCCCCAACTATGAACAACAAGAGCAACTTGTCATATGGTCGCAACCTCAAGGCCCACCGAGCCCAGTTTAGCCATAGCTACCACAACAGCATTGGCCGGGATACCTTTTCTGACCCATCCCAACACTAGCCCCTATGGGCCCTTTGAACAAATTCCCTGATTTGAACCGACTACAAGAAGCGTTTGCAGAGTTAGTGGTAGCCTGAGAACATCACAAAAAGCCTTGAAAAGAGAATAAAAAGCTGAAGAAACTAAAGGAGCATATGTAGATCCTGCAAAAAGAGATTTTATCAATGAAAAGGGCCGACGAGGTCACAAACATGAATGCATTCTCCCACTACCCTGATGCAAGGTTACCACAAGGGTTCAAACTCCTTCTCATTACTAAGTTCACTAGCACAACCCTCCCCCCCAAAAAAACACATCTCTAATCTTATATCCGATCTTTACAAGTATCTGGTTGTTAGGAACTAGAACTGGCACAAACTTTCTACCTCACAAACACCTGTAAAATGGCTAACAAAGAGGAGAAAGAAAGCTTCAGTAACTTTGTCACCCACTGGATAAAAATAGCCTCACAGTTGTCCAAGCGACCAAACGAGGAAGAACATCTGGGGATAATTCAGAAAACATCACTCCTTCTATCACAAATTGCATGGGAAAACACGTATCCCCATACTTCCGAGCCTTGTTAAGCATGGGACCCCAAGTTAAAGAATATTTGGCAAATAAAGCATAGACAGAAGTGAAGAAAGTCCTGTATACCGGGAAAAAGATAGCCCCCCCCAATTATAAACTAGTTATGCTCTTATCTATAATAGCAAAACCCATTTCAACAACAGCAACAAAAACTGCGAATGAGCTGGCCCGCATAAGTCGAGGCCTCAAATTCATATCAGCCCAAGAAAAAAAGGTACTTCATCCCTCTCCTCACCACGTCAACCAAAACTCTTGAACTAATATAGAATACAGGCTTGGTCGCCCCACTTAATCCCCATCCTTCATTGAACCCTATCCCCTACTCCTAGAGGATGAATCAAAATTGCCTATACCACTAGGCCCTGGGCCACAACACAGATAAATGTTTAGTTATCCGATATTGTATATAGTATCTCATTGAAGCATGAACAATCCCCACACAAGGCGGACCAAATGTAACCAACAATCCACTCACAAATCATGCCCCGGCACTCAGCATCAATACTTTGATCACTAAAAAGGAAAGGTTTGACCATGTTTTCCTTATAAGCGATGCACCGATCAGTCAAACACTACCGCCATTAAAAGTTGAATGGGTCTAATCAAAATTAAGCCGCGAGAAACAAGTTGCAACAATTATAGGGGAAGAGAGTTTAAAGGGGGCAATAAGAAAGTTATCACTCGGGTCATCTATAAAAACAACTCAAGTCACACTAGTTTACAATCCCTTAGTAAGCTAGTGTATGGCCAAAATAAAGTTCATACTTGGGTAAAGCCTGGAAAAATCAAATTAGTGGATCCCTAAACTTTTTCTAATCACGACTAACCTTGGTAGATCTAGGTTAGGATGACCCTAACACCGCCCCGAAAAGGGAAAGGCAAGGCAGCAATAGAGACCCTAAAACCTAAATCAGCAATTCAAGCAAGACTTCAAACACTCTTCGAGGAAACAATTAGAAAGGGAGGCAATCTGTATGACAAAGACCTCCCCCACCTCCTTCAGTTGGTCCCAAATAATGGAAAAACTAGCAAGAACAGATCAAGCATCTGCATTTTTAAAAATGGATCTGGCATCCTTGTGGATCCAGCAAATCACCAGATCAGGGAGGGTATATTAGCCACCACCAGTTGAGCCTTCTAGTTACTTCCAAACCCCACAAGGCGGCATTTATCAAACTATTAGACGAGGTAGTTGTATAGACCAATTCAACCCTTGAGCAGTTACCTAGGATAATCGATTCCCTCACGGTCCAAAGAGCCTCTCGTTTTCAAAAGAAAACTTGTCCCCACTTAGAAGAAACCATAGTCTGGATCTTCTTATCATGGTTCAGACCCGTGAAAAAATCATTCCCCAAGTGATTATCGACAATGGATCCACCATCAACATTTGCCCTCTAAAAATGGCTAAACACTTGGGCATCACATGCCTTAAACTTTTCCTATCAGCGGTAATAGTCCGAGCTTATGACAACATAAGAAGAACCGTCTTAGGTTATTTAAAATTCGATCTCTTTGTCGACCACATCGTTTTTCCAGCCTATTTTCAAATAATTGACATCTCGTTGAGCTTTAACGGTCTATTAGGAAGAGCTTGGCTAAATGACATTGGAGCACTCCCTTCCTTGTTACATCATAAAATCAAACTACCCTATGAGGGGGAGGTGATTACAATAGAAGGACATCCAAAGAAGACTTTGTCTCAGTTGGAACCGCCAGTCCTGGAATTTGCATCTGGTACATTTAGTTATGGGGTTTCTTTTTGAGCCCTAAGTCCAAGCGCTAACCACCCAGAGAATAAAATACTTGCCACCAAACAATGGTCCCGACTTCAGTTTGAAAATGACAAGCATGCTGAGAAAGATGAAATACCTGCCCAGGATCTACTTAGGAAGGGACCAACCGAGTATCCCATCCACCAAAGCAAAATCTCCACGAGATCAATATCGCCCGTCTGCCTCATCAAAATAAGAGGGTGAACCGGAATCCGAGGTCACACGGCCAGAGTGTGTTAACGAATAACTCGCTCCCCTAAATAAAATAGGGGACCATACTCATCCTGAACCGCCTAGTCCTTGTGGCTATCAAAGCCCGAGCATAACTGAAGTACAAGCCAAGATCACCTTAAAGCACCCACTCAATCTGAAAAGGGGAGGATGATTCAGTAGTAACAATGTATACACAAAGTATAGAGATACAAATAGATGAAAGAAGGGGTAAGGAGCTCACATGTTCCTCCAACAAACCCGTCACGGCCATAATACTGGTCTCCCACACCCGGTATACGTTTGGAGCCTGGTAGTGAACTGGTGAAAAAGCGAGAATTGATCCTCATTCTATACTAGAAAATACACCTGGGCAAGACCCTGCCGTGTGTAGGCTACAAACCAACTCTAAAAAGCGAAAACACTAAAGTATTAACACAGTTATGTATGTATAAGGAATTTAACTCAAATAGAGATTCATACCTCCCAAAGCATTAAAAAGCCCTTGAGGCTCAGGGCCATGTGGCAAGAGACCTGATCCATCGCATCATAAAGTAAAACCAATATAAGACCACCCTAGTCATAATCGAACATGGCGCTAAAGTCCTTAAGGTACAACAACCACCAGAGATGAGCTTTATCCCCACTATGCACCTCGAATAGGTCATAGCAAATCAGTAGTAACAAGACCTAGGCATACTAGCGTACCGCATATATGGTCATGTTTCTTCCCGCATTAGTCACTCAAATGCTCTCCATTGCCAGATGTGTCTCTAGGATTGCTTGAGGAATACTATCGCTTGGACTACGTCTCTCTAGAATCCACCTAAAGAACCAAGGATACCTTAGGAGTGAGGCATAGAGGAACATTGATCAGAATAGAGACATCTATAGAGGGTATCCCAGTCGAAGCAAAGATATCAAGGGGCATCATTGTCATCTCCCCCCAGCTCTAGTGGAAAGTGTGAGTGGTATCCCACTAATGAGGGGCTAGGGCTACAACCAGAACTGTCACCCTCGACACCCGCTCTAGCAGGGCATTGAGAAAAGAATCAAAGGGAATTGCAAATAGTTATTCTTGGACGGCACTTGAGCCCGTCTTCACTTAGTAGATATCTCATTGGGAGAACCCTAACCTCGGCCATGCCACTACATATATAAGGGTTATATATATACATATTTGAGTTACAGAGATAAGAGGGAAAATTATATAATTTTAAAAACTTGAGGGTATTTTTGGTAATTTTGTGAGTTATAAACGTAAGAGGGTAAAACTATGTAATTTTAAAACCCTGAGGGTATTTTTGTGTAATTATGTGAGTTATAGAGATAAGAGGATAAAATTATGTAATTTTTAAAACTTAAGAGTATTTTGTGTAATTATGTGACTTATAGAGATAAGAGGGTAAAATCATGTAATTTCTAAAACTTAAGGGTATTTTTGTGTAATTATGTGAGTTTTATAAATAAGAGGGTAAAAATATGTAATTTCTAAAATTGTAGGCTATTTTTGCATAATTATGTGAGTCATAGAGATAAGACAGTAAAATCATGTAATATTCAAAACCTAAGAGTATTTTTGTGTAATTATGTGAGTTATAGAGATAAGAGGGTGAAATTATGTAATTTCCAAAACGTAATTTTTTTTGTGTAATTATGTAAGTTATAGAGATAAGAGGGTAAAATTATGTAATTTTTAAAACCTGGTGTTATTTTTGTGTAATTATGCGAGTTATAGAGATAGGAGGGTAAAATTATGTAATTTCCAAAACGTGGGGTATTTTTGTGTAATTTTATGTGTTATAGTGATAAAGGGTAAAATTATGTAATTTCAAAATTTTGAGGGCACTTTTGAGTAATGATGTATATTATGTATATTTGGTTCTCCATTAAATTATATAAGGAACAGTTGATCAGGAATAAGGAATCAACAAACAGCTAAGGAATTATTCTTAATCTACAAGGGCATTTTCGCATATCAAATATCTTAATTTTGCACTAAAGCATGCTAAGTATTACAAACACTGCATTTATCCATGTAGATTCACAAAAACATACATTATTTTCAAACAAATATACACCGACACAAGCGTACACAATTTTATACATTCATCAACTTTATCAAATTAATGGTAGGAGTTTAGAAAACGTACCCATGATCGACGACAAAACTCGTGTGAGACTGGCTCTGTAAGAAGCCAAGGGACATCAGGAACTGGCACAGTCCTTGTAGCATCCTGATAGACGACACTGCGGCCGCGGTATACCCCGTCATTGCCATAGCAGTTGATACCCTCCCAATCATCATAGTGAGGGCTACAATGCAAGATGCCCTCTACATCAGTGAAAGTGACCTCTTCCTGATAGGCCTGTCAACGGATCGGATTTGGATAAGACTAAGGTGAATCCAAATCCATATTTGAAAAGGTTTTTGGATCGGATCTGGATCGAATCATGTAACAGATCACCAAAACATCAATCCATATCCAAATTTGTTCGGATCGGATTCAGATCGAATTATATTCGATCCATTTAAAATTTTAATTATATAATAATTAATTTGTAAATATATAAAAAATTATGAATTAACATAAAAGTTAAACTTAATAATAACCAAATTTATTCTATTCTTGTAAAAGAAACTTATTTAATACTTTTTGGGTTATATTTATTTTTTATGAGTGTATTAATAAAAATGCGGTAAATATAAATATAATAAATTTAAGCATAAATGTGTATCTTGGATCGGATCGGCATAAATCCATATTTGATTTGTTAATCAAAGGCTTAACAGGTTCATATCGGATTTGGATATATAGATCACAAATCTCAATCCATATCCGACTATATGGATTGGATTCGGATTGGATTCAGGTACAAATCCGATCCATTGACAGGCCTACTTCCTGATCACCCTCCAACCTATCAGGCTGACTGCCTTGAGCACGATCCATATGGAAACATGAGAACGAAGTAAAGAAAGTGGAAAAACCCTAAAGTTGCAAAGCTCCGGAGCCTAAAGAGAGAATCAGAAGAAAGTAGAAAGAAAGAGAAGTACAGAATAAGGTGAGAGTGAGGTCACAAGGGAAATATATAGCAGTGCCGTTTGTCGCACGATAAACAGACATTTCCCCGAATTGTAGTGCGACAAATGCCCTCGTCCCCCAGTTTTTGCCATTTTTCTCCTATTTTTCCAGCAGGGGAACTTCTAAGGGTTTTTTTTCTTGACTCATGTGCCAAGCATGCGCCTACATGATGACATAAAATGCATGTTTTTAAAGACATCTTCTATCACGAGAATAAGTGACCAAATAAGAAATCTATGTTCTTCACCAGGCTAAAAAAACAATAAAAAGGATAAGAAAGTACCAGAATAAGATGGGAACAGAAAAAATTGAAAGAGTAGAAAAGAGAAATATTATGCATGAACGACCAGAGCAAGCAAGAAAAACAAAAATGTCTAGAGTGGTAGAGAGAGCCACACCAAGAGTGATAAAGAATAAACGACTTAGAAATAAGAAAATGATTAAATTGTCACTACGCACAAAGTACAAGAATCAAGAAGATACATTATGGAACCTCCTCTTTCGGAATAAAATAACTTACAAAACAAGTTTTCAATATACCCAAAAACAGAGAACTTTCACCAGAAGTGCAGTTAGAACTCTCTTTCTATGGCTTATCATCGAATGAATAGTCTCTATTGCAGGAAACATAACCAAGCAACAAATTTATAACTTAGCATGGACATCATTTAAGAATCTCAAAATCACATAAGCCATTTTTGCAGGCAAAAGCCCTATTCGAAGGCAAATCACATAAGCTATTTTTACAGGCAAAAGCCTATTCGTAGGTAAATCATATAAGCCTTTTTTACAGGCGAAAGCCCTCTTCGGAGGCAAATCAACATAAGTTCTTTTTATAGGCGAAAACCCTCTCCGGAGATAAATCAGATAAGCCTTTTTTCATGCAAAAGCCCTCTCTGGAGGCAAATCGCTAAGCCCTTTCTAACGGCAAAACACAAAGCCTTCATTTAAGGTACACATACCAATCCCCACAGAGGAACCCTAGTGATGTCTAGATGACAACACAATAGAGTTGGAGTATGGGATCAATTGTCTGAACCAGAGTTACTAGAACCGAGAATAAAAGGATGATAATGGCATCTAGTTACCAGAAAGACTACGCTTGTAGTTTGGTATCGTAGGAGTTACTACGATCAACTGAAATTCAGAGTTTTCCTTTGTCTATTTTATAAAAAGCCAGACCTCATGAGATATCCCCAAGCATAGTATGTTTTTCGAAAACCTAGTGATTTATTGATTTTAAATTTTTTCATATATTTCTTAGAATTCCTGCAGGAGCCATGGATCAAAGTCTCTTTCAATCACCTCAATTCCTTACAAGTAAGGAGCTTGAGTCGAGATGATCTGTAAATACCCCAATTCTTGACCCCAGTAAAAACCCTAAAAGTTCTCGAAAAGTACACTTTGAGTTTGAAACTCACCCATATACTATATATTGCTTCAAAGGAGTTTTTTTTTACACAACAAACAGGCCCATTAGTGTGATAAACCCAGTTTGTTGCACGACAAACTAACCTAAATCCAGACCAATTACTTTCTGACACATCAATTTGTACGAACTTATCACTTCAGCCATTTGTCGCATAACAAATTGCCTAATTTTGTGGTTTGTCATGCAACAAACCCTCTCTAACACTATATATAGGCATGTACCCCCATGGGTTCAAGGACATGATTTTTAGATCAAAAATTCTATTATGCTCACTAATTTTCTGATTTTCAAGCTATCTCAAGTTTGTTTTAGATTTCGTCTTACTTTTGGAGATTCTCGAGTCCATTCTCGATACTCAGAGTGTCATATTCTGCTATCGAATTGTAAAAAATATTTGAAGTAAAAAAGCTAATATATGCCAGAAGTTTTCTCTGCTGTATTATATTTTCTCTTTCATTATTATATATATCGCCGGGAAGGGAATTAAAGTTTCTTCTAGAATTTACATTATATATGTATACGCGTTTGTGATTATCTACAATGTATACTTTTTATACATGTTGTTTCGTCCATTTTCTAGTTGTATAAACTTATTGTCAAGTTATCAATATTCTATTATTTTCAAACAAAATGTTCTTTTCAAAACCATGATAAAATCATTTGTAAAACCAAAAGAAGTCCATTTTCGCTCGGATAAAACCAAGTTTTCAAAACTCAGACTGATAAAACTTATTTAGGAATTAAAATTTGATATATTATATTTTTCATATAGACTACTAATGTATTTGACACACTTCCCTGCAAGAGTTCAATTCCATATCAAATCAATTTCAACAAGATCTGATCTTTAAATAAACCGAATGAGATAACTGATATTGTTATCTGAGGAAACCATACCGAATCATTCTCATGATTTCAAACATATAAGATAAACTTTTGTCACTAGTAATCAGACTTTGACAAAACCAAATATCGGATTACGGAATATAAGATTTACATCCCTTTTTCTTGTTTTTTCCCCAAAAATTAGGTTTTCATGAGATATTTCAAGAAAATAGTATAATATCAGTAAGACTGAGAGGGTAGAATAGGTGTGGCCTTTCCCTTTACACAACTCATGGGTGTAGCATTTTCATTTACACAACTCTTTTGTTCGTTTTCTCGTAAAATATATTAACGACTGTGAATGAAATCGAATTATCACCATATAGAAGTAAATTAATCATTCACATTTGCATATTCTCAATTGAACTACTAACCTTTAACAAATTAACTCACTTCCCAACCATTAAATCATCTTTCTCTTTTATTAAATATTACTCCTTAAATTGAATACATACGAGTAGGACACGCATTGTGTGTGCATGTAGTCTAATATATATATATATATGAAGCCTATCAATTGGGTCAAGTAAGTTTGAAATTTATCCAGTTCAACCTACTAAATTTTGGACTAAATTGTAGTTGAGTTTCAATTGAACTGAAATTGAACAAAATTCCGATTTTAAATTAAAATTTGAGGTGAGTTCGAGTTTCAAACAACTTTAGTGGCCAATTGGACCTGTAATGTTTAGATTAACGTTAATTTTGCAACACGAGATGATTTAAACCCCTAGTAGCCACTTTCAGTATGTTTAAAATATTGCTTCAAAATTAAGGGTTTCCTCCATAGTTACCTCTAACTTTTAGTTTTTATTTCAGATTTGCTTAACGGATGTTAGTGGAATTATTGGAATTTCTATGCCATGGGTTATTTTAAATCAGTGCTGAAAACAATTGTTATTTTCTCATTATAAATTACTGCATGCAAGGTTTTTTTTTTTTTTGCATAATTTGCATATACATAGACGAAAAATAAAATATTACTTTACAACACAAAAAATAATGTACACATTGAAATTTATTATTATTATTATTATTATTATTATTATATTTACCTGTTTTACTTTTCTGTAAAATTTTAGAGGGCAATATATGCGGAGAGAGGCTAGACACGGAGAGAGAAATAGAGTATATAATCTTTGAAGAAAAAGAAGAGAGAGAGAGATAAGAAATTTTTATTAAAAAATATTTCAATGAGATTAATTATTTAAACAAACTATCGTAGAAATTGAGAGGTGGAAGGAAAAAGAGGCGTAATTAAAACAATAGAGAGAAAAAAAAATTATCTTTGTCAAGATAACTTATTAAAAAAAAGTAAAATAAGAGAATCGAAAATGACAAAAGGAAAAAGAAAAGATTTTTTTTAAGATAACTTTTGTGAAAAGAAGTTGAGAGAAGAGAAGGAAAGAAATTGGAAATATAATGAGAAAAAAATAACGAAGTGGAAAAGGCTAGGGAAGAGAAAAAGAGAGAAGTTGGAAATATATATATATACTAGAGTTATGCCCGTGCGTTGCACGAGTGAATTGAACAAAATTATGTTCAGTTTAACGGAAAAGTAACAGTATGAAAATATAATATTTTTCATGATAATAAGGATCACAATTGAAAAACTAATAAGATCTCAAACTTAATAGCATTCGTAATATTTAGAGTTTATTGATGTGATGATTTTGTAAAAATCCAATATAATTCTTTGGTCTTTGAAATGAAGGTTGCTATGCCAAAATTTACAACAAAGATAGTGAACGTGATGAAAGTAGAAATGTTATACAAATCTCATTGTGGTCCAATAATTTTGTCTTAGGTAGTTAAATTAGTCATTTTCATTTTTCTCTTTTTTCCTTTTTATTTCAACGTATTGCTCTATAATTATTAACTCACTATAGCCAATCAAAAGTATTGCACATATCTAAGATATGGTGTTTAAATTGTATGTGATAGATTGAGAATGAATGCACATGTGGTATAACATAATTTTTTTTAAGGATACTATAACTTTTATTAGATTTAAATTTTTTTAAGGTTTTGACAATTGATGAACTATTTCTTTTTTATCTATTTGTTTGGAAATTAAAGATGCAAATTCTTCAAATGGATTACAATAATAATGTTACAAAAGATATCATAAAAACTATCATAAAATACTTTGAAGAGAATGCTAATGCTACGAAGATGCGAAATTTCAAAAGGAAATAATCAAAAGTAGTTATTATTTCTCAATAATCAAATGATGGGCTCATTTTTCACTCCCATTCAAATTATCCATAAAACATAATTAGTTATTTACAATTTTTAGTTAGAGGAATAAAATAATAATGGTGGAAATTTATATTGTTAAACTTTAACAACCGCTCAAATAGATAATAATTTCCCATTACAAAGAAAGAAAAGAGAAGTACCTGGTAGATAGCGGATGTAGAATAGGCATGGAGAAGTAAACATCAATTATCCTTTATAAAATTATACCATTAAACTTATCTAGAAGTTGAAGAGGTTTAATTTAATAGGAGAAGATGTGGTAATGAAAATCTGGAACAAAATGTAAAAAGGCAATTGAGAAAGGTTTATTTAACACAAAAAGCAATAAGTTATTTAATAAGAAATCATTAAATATAAAGACACTTGGCATTCAATGGCTCACAAATGGGCCATTTTACTTTAGTAGTAATAGATAGATAGATAGATAGATAGGTATATAAATGGGATATAAATGTAGAGTTTATAAAAAATTGACATGTGTACATGTCTTGTCAAAATGGGCTCCATTTTCATATAGTTTTAGTATATATATATTAGGTTGAACATGGCTTGATGTAAAAAAATTATAAAAACTTTTTCCAAACATTTAGGCCCTTCTATTATTAAAAGAGTATTACAAACTCTAAATATAGGGCTCCTAAATACAATATAATTGTGCACTATTTTAATATTGAATAATGTGCGGTTGCCTAAAAGGCACACCGACAAGGTTGGCCCTGCCTGAATTAGGGTTGGGTGGTCATATATATATTAAAAAAAATGAGTAGAGTTTGAGCATATAAACTATTATTAATTTAGGCCGAGCTCAAGTTTGAGCGCTGGATTCCATTTAATTCAAACCAAGTTTAGAGAATCCCAACTTTAACTCATATGTCCCGCCGATTAACAATGTCTAACTAATAACCAAATATATAATTATTGTCCATTTCAAATAATAATTGATATACTTCAAAGATCAAATAATTATTGTCCATTTCAAATAATAATCGGCAGACTAGATATATAGATAAACTTCGAAGAGACTTGTAATAATTTGTTGACTACTTGACTCCAACGGTTTTGGTTAAAGCAAATGACTTGTTAGTATTGCACAGGTACATCACGGCATTAAGGGTGGAGTCGGTGGACTGACTTGGTCAGGTCTATCATCACATTTCTAATATTTGAAGGGTGGGGCTATTGAGACTTTTCATATCTCGGTATAATAAGATTGAATTATTATTCAAAACAAAAAAAAATATGGTGACTCGGCTTTATTGTACTGAATAATGTGTACATATTCAATCGTATTAACTGAATCAATGCATACATACTCAGTTTTATGGCACCGAGTCAATAACCCCACCCTATTTTAATGGAAGTGGCGCCTACCCAGGACGATGGGGCATTAATCATTGTGGACTCGTGTTTTTTGGAGGACAAAAACCACTGACTTCAGCCAGGTTACAAGGTTTATTAGCTAACTTGTGGGAGTTGTCCAGGCCGGCCATTTGTCACACCAAAGAATTATTGAATAATTAGATTTTTTAAAACACGCACTGAAGGAGAAAAAGGGAAAAGGACAGACAGTTACGGTGTAATTGCAATTGTTAACTAGCGTAAATGTTGCCGATGAAAGTTAGTTAGGAATGATTGTGTATACATAAATGAATTGTATAAAATGAAATAAAATATGTAACTTTAAGTAATGTTTGGTTTTAACCTGATATGAAGAGGTGGGGAATAATGAGTGTAGAAAAGAAATTAGTAGAAGGCATAATTGGGACATTATTAAGTGATATTTGCAATTGAGAAGATTGGGAGAAGGAATAATAATAATAATAAAGGGGATTGAAAAATGAAAATGGAGAGGGGAGCAAGGTCAAGGTGAACATTGCTTTACACGGCAAATTACAACGCAAATGTGGGGGTAAAGGAAGAAGGAGGTCGGAAAGGACATAGTCAACATCAATGACAATGCCACCTTTAGAATTGGCACAATCAATGGTGCCTTAATTTGTCCCCAAACCAGCATCAATTGCTGCGTAATATAGTCCGGTATAAGCATTGTCGTTGTAAGTCTCTCCATTTTCCTCCCCTCTTCCTTTTTCTCAAAACAGAGCACAATGTAATAAATTTTTTTTTTCACTTTTCTTTTTATCAGAAGATAAAAAGTTTTTATTATTATTATTATTATTTATTTATTTAGAAGAAACCCAGATCCATTAATCCAGTGAAATAAATGAGAATGAGTTTTTGGTTGCTTTGAGTTGCAAATTTTTTCTGAAAAGAAACAGGGTATTTGCAAACATAGTATCTTTCTTGAAAAAAATTAAGTGTTTTGTGTATGTGTATGTGTGTGATTTTTGATTCAGAACAAACCCAAATAAAAATTTCAGAACAAACCCAAATCAATAAAAAATGGAGAAAATGGGTAAAATGGAGAAAATTGTTGGTGAGAATGAAAAAAATTTGAGAATGAAAAAAATTCAAGAATTTCTCAAGAAGGTTGAAATTCAACGTATACTTTAAATCTTTTTCAAGTCGATCTTTTAGATTAATTGTCGCCGTCCCTACATTGTCGGGGAGAAAATCCACGTCCCTAATTGTCGCCGTCCCTATATATGAAAATTATTTTTGATTATTATTATTATTATTATTATAAGATTGTCGGGGAAAAGAAAATCCAACCAGCCAACTATATATGAAAATTATTTTTGATTATTATTATTATTATTATTATAAGATTTGAAAAGTCTCTTGGAATTTATAAAATATAAGCAAAAGTTATCAAAATGCAAATTGCTCTTGCAGAACCTATTGCTCTTGCAGAACCTATTGTCATTAAGCTCATGCTTATTAGTCATTAAGGGCTCGTTTGGTTAGCATTTTAAAACTCTCCTGTAATATTACATTTCATTCTAAAAGAATTTTGACATCTAGTTCGAGTTGTGGACTAAAAATGCATCATTCCCGGAATTAATAAGTCCTTCAAAATTCCCTGTTAAGTAGATGATAATAAAAAAATTACTATGCATTTTCTTTTAGATTTTCTCTTTAACGCCAAAATATCACTTTTACTGGAGAAGAAAACTTTTTTTTTCCATTTATATCATTTTCAAAAAAAATAAAATTATTTTTATTATTAATTTTTTTTGTTTTATTATTAAATACATACAACAACTTTTTACAATTTTTAACAATAATAACTTAACTTTTACCTTCGTAAAATTATTATGACTTATCTTCTAATTTTATAAAATGAAAGATATTTTAGTAATTGACACTTACTTTATTATAATTTCTGTTTGAACCAAATACAAATGAGGTAATTTAACGTTTTATAAAAGAAAATACATGTTGGAACCAAACATTAGTAAAATATGTTAGATTTTAGGAATTTAGAATGTCTATTTTATTTCCAATATAAGAACCAATGGAGCTTTTTGAATAGGGTAGAAGTTTAAACGGTGGTCCATAGTTGTGGGGAGAAGACCCAACCAACCAACCAACCAACCAACTATATTTGTATGAAAATTACTTTGGAGGACCCATGACTCAAACAAGATGAAAATTTGAGAGTTTCAAACTTTGAGCGTATATCGGACAATGGGCCAGTTCAGGCCTTCTCCAACCGGTGCAGAAAGATGCGATAAAAAAAAAGAAAAAAATTAATGTTAAGAGGTTCTAAGGCCCAAGCTCTTTAATTGGGATACACTAAAGAATGGGCAGGTTAAAAACTTGTATGATTGGGCTTTTTTAAGATGGTCAAATATGAGTGTTGACTTTAAAATAAGATAACTTCTATTTGCACTCAAAAAAATATTTTTGGAGAGAAGAATTAATGTCGGAACTAAACATTAACAAAATTCTAAGATATCCATTCCATTCTCAATATTCCGACCAAACAAGCCTTTGGGAAAGGTAAAAGTTTAAATGGTCTTTATTATTAAAGTCTAAAGGTTATCACAAATCTAGACATAGGCTTGTGATCTTCTCTCTCTTTCTCTATTGTAATACTAATAATTTTCTCCTCTTTTCTTCTTAGTTTATGGTAATCTGCAATCACTACTATGTTCAAGTACATCCCCTCCTGTCCTACATCAACCAATGAACTTCAAACATCTCAGAATGATTGTAATAGCTAATGACTAGTTACCCTATTTTGTGAATTTGAAAAAAGGGACTTCTGGAAAGCTACATACAACCTAATCTACCCCTCTAAGGTTATCACTAGATCTAACATAATCGGATCAAACAAAATTAACGATCGGAGATCAGATTCTTATAAAATCCAAATTCAGATTGAACCATCTGGTTTTCCAACTCGATAATTTCCTTAAGAAGTTGATTCATAAGTGCAGTGTACCTTTATGCGATCCAATCAGCATGAACCTTATGCAATCTCGCAATTACCTTTTAAACACCTAGCCACTTATGAGAGAGTGCGTCTTACCATTCAACTGTAAGAGTGTAAGTTCATGCACAAAAGCTTTGGGGAAGCCGGTAAAGATTAAAAACGAAAATTAACAATAAATTAGTCACATAACTAAATTCGGGGAATTTTTTTTATCAAAGAAATACATCTTAAAAAGATAAACTTGTCTAAGTCAAAATTGCCAATGACAACAACAACAACAACAACAACAACAACAACAAAAAAAAAAAAAAAAAAAAAAAAAAAAAAAAGAGCAATCACAACTAAAACTCAATAGATCAATCCTTGATTGGCCTGGATGCCATCATCAGTAATCTTGTTAGCTTGAATGGTGGTGATAAGTTTGCAATGTTACCCTGGAAAAAGGCAAAACAACATTCAGCTCAAGAAATTATTTCAATATTAGCGACCACCAATGATTACTAGGCAGTAAAATGATGCTACAGCATAAATAATAGGATATATATACAGCTGAATTTATAACATTTCAAATTCCAACCCTAATATCAACCAGAAGTTTGTAGCCACAAGAAAACAGAACGTCCGAAACCTTGAGGGGTGCTCAGGTATGGAAAGCAATAAATGAGAAGGAACTTCCCAGGGTGGGGAATACACATGAAAAGTCCACCCAAAAGATCCCATCACGTTAATGTTTATCATTTAATACTTCCAAAAGGTGAATATCTTACCCTCCAGGTTGCTAGCTTCATTCACAGCGTTTGCCATTAATGTGGACCAAACAATAGTTTTGTTGGATAATTAAAACAAGAATAACAGAGGAAGGAAATTTTCTTAATCAAACTTGTATTACTTTTTGCTTTTACTTCCTTAATTTCAAAATGATTACAAAGTGCTGCATAAATAGCATTCCAAATACATGTATAACTATTAAATGAACATTAATTAGAAAGCTATTCAATATATGACTTTTAATCTTACGAAGACAATGAACCTATCAAAGAAATATAATCAATGAACCTCTAATATTATGAATTTGGTTTAGTTTTCGAACTGTTGGTGCAGTGGCTACACAGGAAAATGCTAGTCTGTAGTTGAACATTCGGAGAGTTCCAATTGAAGAAAACTTCAATTATCATGTGAATCGAGGAGCAATTAGAATGTCAACACAAAAGAAACTACTAATAATGTTTTTGGACAAGGGTTAACTTGCCCATAATTAATACCTTTTTTGTTCCTTCCAAATATTAGAAATGGAGAGAAAGAGTTCTCTTTGATCCTGGATTCCAATATTCCATTCCTTCAAAAAACTATCCATCTTTCTAAAAGAAAGTATAACATGTTCAACGATCTTCCCATTTGCTGCCAAATTAAAGGCCTTCATGTAAAAATAGAACCGGCTATATGGGTTCTCCTACAAGTTATAAAAATTGAACATGTTAAAAAGGAGAGGATAAACTATGAGATAAGACAACTCGCTAGAATACACTCTGCTTAATTAAATTATCTTTACAACAATTACATCTTCAAGCATAGAGTAGGCTTATCATTTGGCTGTTGACTGACTTTTGTGTGGATAAGCTTTGCCATCTCCGGTGATTCATCCAATCAGGCTTCTTAACAAGATTGCAAATAACAGAGAAAATGCACTCAAGATCTAGAACAAAAATCAACAAATAGCTCACCATGTAAATTGCTCTTTCTAGATTATAGAGAGGCAAGAAAAAGTTAGGAGGAATACATAACATTCAAAGCTTTATGAACTAGAACCCAGCTCAAATTCATAGCACGAACAAACTTTTGGACTGCAAAATGCCTACGCTTTTTGGATTGGGCTTACGGCTTTTGTCAAGGCGTACGCCTTTTACACTACACCTTTTACACCTAGGCGTTTAAGGCCTAAGCCTTTCGTGCATTTTTTTAAGACATACAATAACCAAAATTACATTGTTTTGTGCAACAAATAATTATATATAAAATAAAAAAAAAGTTAGATTCTTAAAGAAACTCTAAACACACCGTCTGAATGAGAAACAGAGAGGGACGTAAGAACGACTGAAGAAGATGAGAACTTCCAGATCCATTTTCTACATTCAGGTTAGGGTTTCTAAATTCATTCATGTATATGTCCAGTTGCTGCATGCCTGCACCAAATAACTTCATTCAATTTGTTAATTTTAGATGTGAAACTTTTAATAATTTGGACTGAAAGAGTGACTTTGACTTTCTGTTGAATGTATTATCTACTTTTATTTTCTAAAGACCATGTTATTAGACTTGTGTTGTTACTTTTATTTATGTTACTGACTTTTGGGGATATAGCAATTCGGTATTAGTATTTATTTAGCTTACTTTTTTAGCCTATATTAATTATTTCTTAATTTTTTTTAATATAAAAAATGCTTTGCACGAAAGGCTTTTGCCTCGCCTTTGGACAAGCAAACACCAAGGCTTACGCCTTCGACTTTTAAAACATTGGTCCTAACTAAGGCACTCAGTCTTACAACTCTCATAATAACCATGAGAATTAGACAACATCATGTCAAATGTCTCTTGATAATTTGCTCGTGAACAATTTCACCTTTTATCACACACTCTTATTTAAAAACTTCTCTGTACTTTCTTAATTCAACATTCTTTTCACCTAAAACATATACTTTCAAAGTTGATAGTCGTATCCAAAATTCGAGGAAAATTTAGAAAAGCGATGTACTAGTAAGAGCTTAACCTTTCTCGGACGCTTTAGAAAAACCAAGTCAGCAGAAGTACGCATTAAGGAGGCCAAACCCATCCATCTGCCAGCTATCATGCAGTTGTGAGCCTCCACATATAAACTAGTTACTTGTGGTTCTGAACCCTGAGAATAATGTAGAAATTTTTACTACAGGGAATGTAACAGCAAAACCAATTTAAGCATAGAAAGGAAGGGGGAATTATTCACAAGCAGACAGCAAATTAGAATGAATGAGAGCAACTGCAATCAAATATGTGAGCGTGTAAACATGTAGAATACTTCTTCACAGACAATCATAATCAAAACCATAAGAATAAATAGAAAAAACCAGGATTTTTTCAATGTTCTACAGTGCTTTATGATTTTCAAGTTTTTTCTTTAGTTAGGCTTATGATATTGTTAAGAAATTTTAGTTTTGTATACAAGTTATTTATTGCATCAGCTGCACTGAATAGCTGAATGCCAAATTTCATTAAACTCTACTCAAAGACTTGGCCTCTTGCATAATTTGCAGTGTGCCTTGAGGCTAGTATTTATCTATATGTGTGTGCATGTCCGTGTGCAATTTTCTTGTTAGAGCCAAAACAAAAGGCAACTAGAGGGTGGTGATATACCTCGGGACTAGCATCGGACTAGAAAATATGAGAAGTGAAGCGAACGACGGAGAGGGCCAGATCTTCCTCGGTTGTTCACACCACTATCGTCATCTTTTCTTTTCCATTTAATCTCTCTCCCTCTAATACAGCGACTGAGATTTGTAGAAACCCCAGAAGAGGGAGCTCTCCTCCAATAATGAGTGAGTGAGTTCCTCAAAATTTTGATGGAGCAAATCACCAGGGTACGTTCGGTCAGCTTGTCTCTTCCTTCTTGTATATGTACACCCCTACTCTCCCTAGCTCTGTGACTGTTATCACTGATTGTTGTGGTTGTCCTGTTTTATCCCCGATTATTTTTATAGAACGATGGAAGAGACGATGTTCAATCCATCTTCTATGGCATTTTTGCCATTTTCTTTCTCTTTTTCGGTGCAAATTCATTACAAATGGTAGGCTAAATTTAACAAGTTAGCCTACCTATAACAGGTAGAGATGGCATTATGGGTTTTTATTTTACAGAAAAATCAAACAAAATTGATTTACACTGTAGAGTAAGCTATGTAATTCAAACTCACTAACAATTAAGGTAATATAGCTTCTATTCGAATAACACATGCATAACTTGTGCATAAAAATGTAGTAGAACAGAAAGTGCAGAGATATTACACTCGGGATGTAGCTAGATCCTTGGTGTGTAGTTCTCATATGGATCCAGAATTTTTTCACAGGGTGAACTGGTTTTAAAATTAAACTTTGTTAAGTTTTTTTATTTTTATTTTAAGAAAAGGTTAATGAAAATTTTCACTTTACTAAATCTTATCAAAATCATTTACCTTCAAAACAGGAGGCACCTTTTTAGGTTAAGAAAAGAAAACTGTCAACTTGAAATAAAGGAAAAAAATTATCTTAAATGTAAACAAAATGACATTATACTTCTCCCTAGTATAGAGTGCTTCCTCCACAAGCATAAGGATACTAATGCTATCCCATCTACTCTTACAAAAAAAATTGTAGATTGCATCCTAGAAAATAGTTTAAACAAGGACCAGATGCTAATTGTTCCAACTTTAAGGAAGTTTAATTTTCAAACTTTTGCAAATGATAAAAAAATAAGGTAAAACAAGTTGTACCTCAAAATTGGTCTCTTGACAAATTAATGAAAACTTGAAAAAATAAAACAAAGAATTCTGAGAGATTTCCACAAAGCAATATCGAAAGTCAAAGCCAAAATTTCTTGAATGTAATAAAAACACAATACTTTCTTTACACAAAAGAACTTGTCCACCCAAAGGATACCCTTAGGCCTAAGGGGCCTGTCCCAATCAAACAAAACAAACGCCAGCATCCTATCCCAATCCACCCATCAAGAAACAGTAGAATGCACAATGTCAAGTGTATTATCAAAGAAATTAAGGCAATCTTGAGTCCACTATATTATATATATATATATAAAGAAATTAACCCTCTCAAAGCAATTACCTCATTGAAAGGCGCCCGTAAGAAATCGTAGCGTTTTTCTCCGCTTCCTCATTATTGCTGTAAAAGTGCCCGTCGTTGGGCTAAAATCTAGCCCGATTCGAATCTCCCATGGCTTCAACTTCATCAATACTGAATTCAGCAGAAAGGGACATGCTATTTACAACTAACCCATTTGTTTTTAAATATTTGCGAGCTTGTCCAAGGATATAGTGATTCGAAGAACTTGATAAGTTAGAAGAGGATTTTAGGTGTGAATTTTCAGAATGGGATTGCTCCAGCAAGGCTCCAATTTGGGTTTGTAAATTCATGATTTGGGGATAAAGTGAATGAGGTAAAAAGAACATGGAATTGTGGGTTAGAAGGAGTGGAATTGGAGATGAATGGAGGGGTAAAAGTAAAAGATAGAAGAAGTGAAGATGATTATTATTATTATATTATATGAGAGAAATGACCAGAAAGGAGCATAGCAATATGGAGAGGGGAATTGGAAGGCATTTTGATATAGCTTGGTGGTATGTGTTTGGTTTCTGCAATTTTTGGTGGGTTGTTTGGAGAGAGTAGTCACTAGTCACATTGTTGGGTTTTGTTGAACTCTGCGAGTGTTTATAATACATTTGACCATAATAAATGGAACTTAAAGTACTAGAAGATTGTTGATCTTCAGATTTTTATTTATTCCATTCAAGTTGGTTCAGGAGTATTTAGTTCAAAAATTGAATTGATATATTTCTTCGTAAAATTTTACTAGAAATAATTTTTAAAATGGATAGATAATTTTTATAAAATGTCGATAATTCAAACTAAAAGTAAATGAAATGGTCATCTAAAAATTTCATTAGTCGAAAATAAATATATATATATATATTAAATTTTTATTACATTTACTTCCTATTTAAACTTTTTAATTAAAATTTTGTAGAAATAATAACATTTCTACTATAACTTGCTATTTTACAATGTACACTTATTTTTTATTATTAAATTGTGTTATCTGGCAATCGAAAAGTTTAATTAATTGTATTTGCCATACTAAATCTATCAATGTTCTGAAAATATCTAGGCATTTGTTATGCGATAGGTAGAAGGGGACTTAATGCCCTGGCCAGATGTTATGTTTTATATTATAAATCTAATACTACAAAAATCTAATTTTCCTTCTAAAATGGACATTAAGAATTTGTTAAAGAATAGTTTCTCCTCATGATTCAAACATAACATAAACAAAAAGGAGTGAAAAGTTCCATTGGATTGCCATCCCACCGCACAAGGGGGTTTGTCATAACACTAACATTTACAACCTCAATTACATATAAATCGGATATAATTGAGCCAATTTTCATATTCATTCTCAATTATAAAGCTATGTAAATACATCAGTTGTTACTCAGTAATGACATACTATACTTCTAGAGCTGCCTGCTAATTCGATCGACCCAGACAAGCTCTCATCATGCTCTGTTGAGGCATCCTCTCTAAGATGGAAAGGCAAATTCGTGAAATTTTCCAAGGTGTCAAGTGCAGCTCCATTAGCACTCATATACTCAGCAGCCTCTTGAAGTTGCAATACAATACATGCTCTGTTGAGCATCCTCTCTAAGATGGAAAGGCATGCTCTGTTGAGGCATCCTCTCTAAGATGGAAAGGCAAATTCGTGAAATTTTCCAAGGTGTCAAGCACTGCAGCTCAGCAGCCTCTTGAAGTTGCAATACAAGCACTCAATACTCAGCAGCCCTCTGAAGTTGCAATACAAGCTCTCATCATGCTTGTTGAGGCATCCTCTCTAAGATGGAAAGGCAAATTCGTGAAATTTTCCAAGTGCAGCTCCATTAGCACTCATATACTCAGCAGCCTCTTGAAGTTGCAATACAAGCTCTCATCATGCTCTGTTGATCTCTCTAAGATGGAAAGGCAAATTGGAAAGGCGTGAATGAAATTTTCCAAGGTGTCAAGCAGCTCCATTAGCACCTAGCCTCTCAGCAGCCTCTTGCAAGTTGCAATACAAGCTCTCAGCTCTCATGCTCTGTTGAGGCATCTGTTGAGGCTCTCTAAGATGGAAAGGCAAATTCGTGAAATTTTCCAAGGTGTCAAGTCCAAGGTGTCAAGTGCAGCTCCATTAGCACTCATATACTCAGCAGCCTCTTGAAGTTGCAATACAAGCTCCAAACTCCAATAATTACTAGTTTACCGGACAACACTTCGAATAACACCACCCCCAACGAGTACACGTCAGACTTATCTGTCAATCGCCGTAGTTCGTAGTACTCTGGGTCCAAGTACCCAAAACTACCCTTAACCACGGTACTCATGTGCCGGTAGGTTCCATCTTGGACAAACCAAAATCGGAGACTTTTGCCGCCAATCTTTCGTCTAGCAAATTGTTTGTAGACTTCTCGTCACCGTGAATAATTTTTGTGCTTCGAATCATAAAAAATTTAGTGAACGAGCTTTAATTTTTATGCTCATAACACAAAAAAATGCAATTGCAAAAATCTGGGTTTTTTTTTTTTTTTTGAAGAAGAGAGAGAAAGGTTCTTCTTGATCTGTCAAGCCCAAAGAAGAAGAAGAAAAGAGAGAAGAGTTCTAGAGAGAGTAAGGAAACCGATGTAGAGAAATCTAGAGAGAGAAAGGGAACCGATGTAAAAGAAGAAGAAAGAAGAAGAAGAACAGAATTCTAATGAAAGAAGAAGAAGAGAAATCTAGAGAGAGAAAGGGAACCGATGTACGAAGAAGAAGAACAGAATTCTATACAGAGAAATGAGGAGGAGGTGGGTCTATATAAGGAAAAAAATTATTTCTTTTTCATTTAATTTAAATAGATAAATATAACTATTTATATAAGTTAAAATAAGGAACAGTACCAATATAACTATTTAACATATATATATATAAATTAAAATTTTGGTTCGGTTCGATAAATATCGAATTTACCGAACCTCGCAAGACGAAAATTATTATTGTACTGAAAATTAGTCAGTAATCGACTTTGGGTAATTAATTTTAATTGGTTCGATTTAGTTATTTTTTATTTTGATTTGATTTTTATTTTTTTAATAAAAAATGCCAACCTTACTGTAAACGGTTGTTATGTGGGACGGGATTTTATAAGCAATGAACAAATTTTATGGTCGAAAGAGTGGTCCAGGAAGTTGAAGAAGATTAGGTAGAATGGCATACGTAGAAGAATTGAGTTGGTGAAAATAGATGAACGCATTGTTTGATTAAAAGTTTTTTTCTTTAGAAAAGAGTACAGCTCCTCCAAACTTAATTTTGCTTTTATTCCAGCATTAAAATTTTGATTGGTCCTCCCACTTATTAATTTGATTCTTACCCTTCGCAATTTGTTTCGGTGGTCGAATTTACTTGAGGTTTTACTTAAGGATTATATAAAGGGATTCACAAACTTAAATAAAAAACAAATAGATGATTATTTAAATGAGTAAATTGATGAATTTTTCTATAAAAAATTGTAAAGATAATCTATATAGTAAGTAAATTACTTTCACAAAATTTTATAGATGAATTCAGCCTAAAAGTGTGTGTTTTAAAAAATTGATATATATGTACATTTTCGACCGTTAAATTTTTTGATGATCATCTCATATAATTTTAGGTTAATTTTTTATAAAATTTTATAAAATAATTTATTCAATTACTTTTCTAAATGATCGTTCATTTTTTTTATTAAAAAGAAAAAATTCATATTTATAACTTAACTTATGAATTTAGATAGTTTTATTTAATAACATCAGATTTTATGGGTGGGTTTTGTTACTAAGTACAATTTTAACTGCTCCACCCCTTCTTTAACGCCATCCCACCAAATAGATTCTAAACTACTGTCCTCACCACCGGCATATACAAATAATAATTTTTGCGTATGCAGTGAGATGTCCTACAGATTGGGGTAATGCCAGGGTGGGTCCCAAAGGGTAGTTTCCAGGTTGGTGCTAATTGATGGTGTTTGTGGAGTGGGGATAAGGCAACAGTCCTTTTATATATATATACAGTGACGAATTTAAGATTTAAAATATAAGAAAGTTAAAAAATAATATAAAAAATAAAATATTTTATAAATTTATTAAGAAGAACTATAATTACTTAAATTTATTAAATATTTATATAATTACTTAAATTTATTAAATACTTATAATATAAATAATAATGAGTATAACTATTGATATTTTATAAAAAAAATTAATATTCTAAAATAATTTTTAGAAATAAAAAAAAATTATAACAAAATAAAAATAAATAATTTTATTTAAAAAGTGCCAATAATTATATTTATAAAAAAAATTACTAATATTAATGAGAATTTAAAATATCTCAAAAAAATCCGACCCTCCTTCACCCGCCACTGTATATATATATATATTTGGTACTAAATATAATTTAATTGCTTCCCCCCTTCTTTAACACTATCCCACTAAATAGACTCTAAACTACTCACCACAGGTAGATAAAGTTTTTGTGTATGTGTAGGGAAAGATGTCTGGCAGGATGGGTCCCAAGGAGAGGTTTCCCGGTGGGTGCAGATTCGTGGCGTTTGTTGGGGTGGGGATAAAGCAACAGATCTTTTATATATATATCATATGAAATAATATTCTTAGACCATGAGTTGGTTAATTTAAATTGCATATGGTTGTAGACCAAAAAAAATAAAATTGCATATGGTTAAAAACTGTTTAAGTTCTAAGAAGATCGAGGAACGGGATAGCACCATGGGCGTAGCTGTGCTTGTGCTTGGTCTAATTTTTTTTAAGTAGTAGACTTAAATTTTATTTATAAATATATGTGTATATAAATGTGTATAGCCTACCTCATTCTTCTAATATTACTACTCTACACCTATTAAAATTATCAATGCATTTACCAATTTTGATTCTGTTAAGGAGCGCAAGGTTCAATTACGATAGGCTATTATGTCTTTTTGTTTGTATTTATGGCGTACATGGCTAATATAAGAAATTATTATATTTTTTTGTATATTTTTAAATATTCATATCTACACTTCCAACGTATAAAAAGTTGGTATCTTTTGAATGCATTTGAATATATTATAGTTGCATTTTGGTTTGTTATATTTTAACGTTGTCATTGTTTAATTCTTAGCCCGGGTCACTTATAATTCCTGGCTACGCCCCTGGATAGCACTGAAGTTTAATTTTTTAATAAAAGAGCAAATAAATCTAATTTTGTTTATTATAATAATATTTAAATCTAAAAAGTCCAAACAAAAAGCAAAGAATTTTGTGAGTTCTTTGCCAAGGAAATACAAACTTGTAAAGGTATTATCGGAAGTATAAGCCATTTTTTTTAATTAGTGAACACAACACATAAATGTATTAGAGCATTCGGAATGAAAATTGTAAATACTAGGCCAAATTTATTGATTAATAATTAAGTTTCAGTATTGTACACAATGAAAATGGTAAAAATATACTCATACGAGCGTTCTTCATTCGAATAAAATTTTATGCTTAAAAAAATAAGAAGAAGAAAATGGCCATACGAGTGTAGCTTACTTGTATGGACTCATACAAGTAAGCCAAACTCATATGACCATTTTTTTATTTTTTAAAAAAAAATTCATACAGATGAAGGACGTTCGTATCACTAAAATTTAGAGGTATGTTAAATTTTACCCCTTCTCTACCCTACCTTCATAATTTTTATCCATTTACTTTCTCCGCGTTGAAGAGAAGTAATTTACCCTATCCGATGTAGATGCTCTTAGACGTGAATAAATTATATAGATACATTTGGGCAATGAGTCACTAGCAAAACAATCTCTTTCAGAACCTAGCTAGTTATATATCGCACCAAAAGTAATTAATGTTCGTATATACTAAAAAAATATTGTAAGACGCAAGTTGCAACCACACAATCTAATATCCTTTATACATTTTTAGAATTCAAAATTCATTGTGATTACGGATTTTGCATAGGGTGAGACATAAAGAGAAAGATGCAAGGGAGAGATGGAGCTTGGCCATTGTTGAAGAAGAGAGAGATGTGCACTTGGGAATTGTTTGAATATATAAATGTGTGTGCTAATGAATATATATGCTAGCGGCTGAACCAGTAGAGTTTACATTTTGTATGAGAATTTGACAATTTTTCATCTTTAATATTGTTAGTACTTATATATAGTGGGCTTTTTCAAAAAATGCAAAGAAAAAGAAAGGAAGAACTACCTATTATTGTGTTCGCCATGTAGTGGATGTATGTTTGTTTTTGTGATGGTTATATAGGTATTCACTTTTTATTGTGATAGTTGTGAATTTATGGCGTATATATAAATATAAAAAGTTTTGTTATAAAATCATTACTTTGTATAAAAAATAAAAGATAAAAAATAAGGAGAAATGGAATTTTAGTGGATTATTGATATTAAATTTGGTTATTTTATAATGGTCTAAGTATTTTGTAATCAAACAATATATAAAATTAATTAATGACCATTGAACAAGTGGGTTAGCTTAGTTAGGAAAGCGATGATTTGAGAGAGATATCATGTTGGATTCGAGTTTCTTTATTTGTAATTAATGACAGAGATTTAGATATTTCTTTTTTATTAAAAAAGAAGAAGAAAGTTATGACCTTTAGTGAAGGCAGAGAGAAGAATAAAAGTTGGTCTCACGTAATTCTCATATATATATATATATATATGTACAGAAAAGGGTATGAACTTCATAGCATAATTAAAACCAACTATATATGAGAACATGGAAGATATTTCACTTCACTTTCCTAACCTTTCAAACCCGGCCGTACTGCAAGGAAGAATCCATTTCTACAAAAAGCAATCAAACTCAAAAAGATGAAAAAAGAGTGCTTGTATTTTTATGGAAGATATATATATAGTGAGTTAGTGGTCCAACTTTTACCGATAATGGCAAAAAAAATTAGTGCGCTCTTATCATTTAAAACGTCACATAGCTATTTCTCTTGATTCCATTTAATGTATCTCTTGCTTTAATGATTCACATGCCTATTAAATTTAACATATTATTTTTGTAAGGAATCAAAACATTTCAAGATAAATAATTTAACTTTTAATAAGAAGTGGGTCCTAAAAGCCTCTAAAAATATAATGAACAATACTTAGTAATATTTAATTAGTTTTTTTTTTAAAACAGAAAAAAAAATAAAGAAAGAAAGAAAGGAAAACAAATGTATGTTGGTTATGCAATTTTAGATATTTGTGATGCAGGTGAGGCATACAAGAAGAAAGTGGTGAAAGTTAGGTAAATGATGGTTAGGATGGAGTTTGGTGGGAGTAAACCATCATCTATACCTTATTTTAAATGTAGGTATGGTTTGATGCAAAATCTATATATGAAAAATATCATATGCATGGATGCTTTTCAATAAGTGAGAAATAATACTTTCCCATATTTTAAGCATGCCAACCTACTCTATATATAATAGGCAATCAAACTAAAAAATATGAAAAACGAATGCTTGTTTTATATGAATTAAGTTTTTTAGAATTATGGAAAGCATATTGGTTTTTTATTATATGAGAAATCAAAAAACAATTTCCATTGATTCCATTATATCTATCTTTCGCAGTACATAATGATTCACACGAACTAATTTAATATACAATTTTTGCAGGGAATCAACACATTTCCAGGAATGCTTTAACATTCGTCATAACTAAAGTTCTCTAGTATATGTTTTGGGTTTGGACTAGAAAGACACGCGTAAACACTACTTGTATAGCCAGGTTGGCTTTCATAAGTATTAAACCCTCGTTAATGTACTCGAGGTGTTTTTAATGAATTTTTTTATGTAGATACAATTTATGCATTCTCATATACAACCCGTGGTCCAAGTAAAGGACACAGGGAAAGGGAGGAGAGTGAGACTCAAAGCCATGACCTAGAACTTGCTAATAGTTACCAAATTCCTTTAAATTGCTGAGCCATAAGCGATTAACTTTGAATTTATATATTCGTTATTATGTGTCCCAATTAATATGACATTAAATTAAAAATTGCATTAATTATATTACTTCTTCCATTTTACTATATAATAATAATATATAAATACAGATAAAGAACACAAAAGTTGCCATGGCCTCAGAATTTGCCTTTCAACAGCACTTTTGGGGCCAAATAATTTAGCTTCTATATATAATGTAACAATCTTAAACATAGATCAAATTAAGTAAATGAAATTATGAAAAGCTATATAATTATTATAGGGTTGTTTATTCTGCATTATATGGGAAGGTACATTTCTCATTGCTAATAAGCAGGCAGCTGGCAATCAATGCAAAGCTAAGGACCATCATATATATAGAGAGAGCTAGATTATAAATATTGATTCCTTTATTTTAACAAAAAGAAGGATTTTTATTTAGATGGATAAATTGATGAATTATTTTTTGAAATTTTGTATAGATGATCAATATTATGAATAAATCATTTTCACCGAATTTTATTAAAAAATTCAACCAAAAAGTAGGTGCGATGATTATCAAAAAATTCAACTGTTGAAAATGTGCATATATATCAATTTTTCAATACACCCACTTCTAAGTTGTGTTTTTTATGAAATTTAGTGGAAGTGAAAAAAAATTATTTTATTTACCCCTCTAAATAAGGATTCATTCTTTTAACTAAAGTGAGGGAATCCCTCTTTATAGTCTAGCTCCATAGATGTATATAGAGAGGATTTAATTATTTTACACTTATCGATCAATAACCAAACCTCTTGGTATAGGGGTATAAAGTTGTCGCTAAGACAATTTTAGAGTCGACTCGGTACTTCTAAGATTGATTATAGGCTGTTAAAATAATTCTTGACCAGCGACAAACCATACACAGTGAGCGATGATTAGTCGATATACACAAAGTAGGCACAGTGTCACGGACTTGAACCTCTTCAAGGCACGTGCGGCACTTAGTGCTTTCAAACTTCCGTCCTCACGGATTTACACTAAGTCAGGCTTCCACAATGGCTTAAGAATAACGAACACACCGAATAAAACTTAAGCAAGAGAGAACACAAGAGTTTATAAAAGAAGCTTTATATTACTCAATAACACTTTACAAAGCTTAGAATACAACTCACTCTCTATGCCCAACACAAATGAACCCTCCACCTATTTATAGGTGAGGCCTTCCCGAATGGACGGTTGAGATTAAACCAATCCAATGGTCTAGATTTACATTCCAGAACTTTCTATACAAATATCTCTAACTAGAATTCTGTAGAATAATCTACCAAGATTATTTACAACTAGGCTATTCTAGAAAGTTCTACATCTAGGTCCTTCTAAAATACTCTAGAAGGTTGGAAGCTCTTCTCCAATATTCCACAAGGTTTTAGAAAATTCCGTAAGCCTCCATAACATTCCAGAATTTTTTGATTTTCTTGGACAAAATTAAGCGGGTCGTGACACTCTCCCCACCTAATCTGGCGACGTCCTCGTCGCCTCGTACTGCCTCAGCTTGTCTTCGAATTGTCACAAGTCGGCTTGCGATTCCCACGTTGTTTCGGACTCAGGCAATCCCTTCCATTTGATTAAGAATTGTTTGCAAGGAGGTACTCCACGCCTTCGAACCTCGCGAACCTCCAAGACCTCCTCACCTTCTTTATCAAATGACTTGGTCACAATCGGTGGTGCCCGTTGTGACTCGCTTCGGCTAGGATTCTCCACGTCTTCATGGTAGGGCTTTAACATGCTCACGTGAAAGACTGGATGGATCTTTAAGGTGCTATGAAGGTCAAGGCGATACGATACCTTACCAACCTTAGCGATCATCGGAAACGGCCCTTCGTATCTTCGCACCAAGCCTTTGTGCACACTCCGATATGCCTTGAATTGTTGAGAGAGAATCTTCACAAGGATTTGGTCACCAATGTTGAATTCCATCGGCTGCCTCTTCTTGTCCGCCCACTTCTTCATTCGCCTCCGGGCTTTGTTAAGGCACGAACGAGCTAAGTCGGCATACTCCTCCCATGACTTTGCCATCTTATATGCTCCGGGGCTTTTCCCTCCTTCTATGGAAGTGGTCAATGTGTGGGGCGTCAATGGTTGTTGTCCGGTCGCTAACTCGAATGGACTCCTTCCCGTGGCTTCACTCCTTTGTAAGTTGTAAGAAAATTGAGCAACATCTAGGAGTTTAGCCCAATCCCTTTGGTTCGCACCCACAAAGTGTCGGAGATAACACTCCAACAAGGAATTCACCCGTTCTGTTTGCCCATCTGTTTGTGGGTGAAAGCTTGTTGAGAAGTGTAGATCCAATCCTAGGAGTTTAAACAACTCCGTCCACAACTTTCCCTTGAAACGGGGGTCACGATCACTTATAATACTACGAGGTAACCCCTAATACTTTACCACATTCTTAAAGAATAGCTTTGCCGCTTCTTCCGCTGTGCAATCCTTGGTGGCTGGGATGAATGTGCCATATTTAGAAAACCAATCAACCACCACAATAATTGATCTGAATCCTTCGAATTTGGGCAAGGCACTAATGAAGTCTAAGGAAATAGAATCCCAAGGACGCTCCGGGACCGGTAAGGGTTCCAACAACCATGATGGTGCCCTTGCTTCGACCTTATCTTGTTGGCACACAAGACAAGTCTTCACATAGAGTTCCACCGTGTCCCTCATTTGCGACCAAAAGTATGCTCGTTCAAGTAGTGCCAAAGTGCGTTTTTGACCGGGGTGTCCAGCCCATCCTCGTATCGTGGCACTCCTTGATAATATCTCGCCGCAAGTTGTTTCACTTAGGAACGTATACCCGCTGCCCTGTTGTGTAGAGTAAGCCATCCTCTACCCAAAACCTCCTCGTTTTTCCTTCTTGGGTAGCCTTTATCAACCCCTTAGCTACGGAGTCGTGCTCCAAGCCTTCTCAAATCAGGTCCAGAAAAGTCCCCTTGGCTTGGCTTATGGCAGCAAGCTCGGCTTTTCGACTCAAAGCATCGGCAACGACATTGTCCTTACCCGGCTTATACTCAAACACGTAATCGAATTCCGCCAAGAAGTCCTGCCACTTTGCTTGTTTGGGAGTCAGCTTCTTTTGTGTTTGAAAGTAGCTCGTGGCAACATTATCCGTCTTGATGATGAACTTGGAACCCAGCAAGTAATGTCGCCAAACTCGTAGGCAATGAACAATAGCCGTCATTTCCTTCTCTTGAACCGTGTACCGACGCTCGGTGTCGTTGAGCTTACGGCTCTCGAACGCGATCAGATGCCTCTCTTGCATAAGAACTCCCCCAATAGTAAAGTCGGAGGCATCCGTTTGAACCTCAAAGATCTTGGTGAAATCGGGCAGTGCCAAGATCGGTTCACTTGTGATGGCATCCTTCAGATCCTCGAATGTCGTTTGATATTTTTCGGACCAGTCCCATGTCTTGTTCTTCTTCAGGAGGTCTGTTAGTGGGGCGGCCCTCACCGAGTACCCCTGGATGAATCGTCGGTAGTAATTGACTAAACCAAGGAAAGAACGAAGTTCGATTACCTTGGTCGGCACTTCCCATTCCTTGATTGCTTTCACCTTTGCCTCGTCCATCTTTAAACTTCCATGGCCAATAATGTGACCAAGAAAGTGTACCTCCTTTTTTGCGAATGAACACTTTTCCTTCTTGACGTATAGCTTGTTCTCCCGCAAAAGCTTGAACACCGTTCGTAAGTGGTCGGCACGTTCTTCCAACGTTTGGCTATAAATGACTATATCATCGAGGTAGACCACAACGAACTTGTCCAAGTATGGTTGGAAGATCTTGTTCATCAACGTGCAAAATATGGCCGGGGCATTGGTTAAGCCGAACGGCATCACCAACCACTCGAATGAGCCATACCGAGTGATGCATGCCGTTTTAGGCTCATCTCCTTCTGCTATTCGGACTTGGTAGTAGCCCTTTTATAAATCCATCTTCGTATAATACTTTGATCCTCCAAGCCTGTCAAACAAATCAGCAATCAAAGGAATAGGGTATTTGTTCTTGATCCTTACCTTGTTAAGTGCCCGGTAGTCCACGCACATCCTTAACGATCCATCATGCTTTTTCTGGAATAGGACCGGGGCGCCATAAGGTACTTTTGAAGGCCGTATCATCTCTTTGTCGAGTAGCTCTGTCAATTGCTTTCGAAGTTCCTCCAACTCCGGCGGTGCCATTCGATAAGGTGACATGGCTGGTGGTTTCGTACCCAGTTCCAATTCAATCTTGTGGTCCACCCCCCTCTTAAGTGGTAACCTTTTCGGTAGTTCTGGCGGCATCACGTCCTTGTTCTCCTCAAGGATGCCTTTGATGATATCGGGCGTTTTCTCGTCCCTTTGCTCGATCACGGTCTTATCTTGGTCCTCCATCTTTAGGCATGCCAAGTACGTCATATCCCCCTTCTTCAACCCTTTTGCAACTTGCATGGCTGAAAGTTGACCCACAACTTTTGCCTTGGACACAGTAGGCACCATGCATAAAGACCCCTTCTCCAAAATGCAAACTGAGTCGAAGGAAGGTACTGGAATGGCGTTGACCTTCCTCATAAAGTCTAGCCCGAGAACCAAGTTGAAGTCGTCCATCTTTGTTACCGAAAGATCCACTTGGCCCTTCCACGATCCTAGTTGGATTTCCTCTTTATGAATTGCTCCGGGTAGTGGTGTGGTAGGAGAATTGACCGTTTTAAGGACTCCACCTCCCTTGGTGATCTTGAGCCCCAATCGTCTAGCTTCATCCTCGGTAATGAAATTGTTAGTGGCTCCCGTGTCCACCATCGCTAACGCGGGTTGTCCATTCACCTTGGCTTCCACGTACATCAATCCTTTGTTTGCGTTGGTCGGTGGGACAACCTTAGCGTTGAGGGCATTTAGCAGTTGCAACGAGCTGAACTGTTCTTTCTCTTCCTGGCAAGAGGATGAACCTCGTTCCTCTGTCATGCTGCCAACGACCCTAACTTGGGACACTCCCTCATTAGATGCAGCCCCTTGCACACGAAGCACGTTCGAGTTCCCATTGTGCTTTTCTTCTTCTCGTCGTACTTGCCTTGAGAACTCAAGGGCTTGGAAGCGTGCTCCCCTTTGGTGAAGTACTTCTTCGTGCCGTCCTTCTTTTCTCCCCCACCTTTGCCCAAATTACTCTTGGAGCCTTTCGAAGGATTGGGATGGTCGGTCATGCCCCTTTGGAACTCAGACAGGGATTCGACCACCGTAATGGCATCATCAACCGTTTTTACTCCCTGACGTTGCACTTCTTGCTTTGCCCAATTTTGTAATCCGTCGATGAAGTAAAATAGTTGATCCTCATCCTTCATTGTGTTTCAACTCCCTCAGTTTCTTACGGGCCTCATAGACAACATTGGTAGGATAGAATTTATTTTTAAGTTCTTTCTTCAATTCATCCCAACTATCTATCTTACAAGAACCACTTTCTATTTCAGTGTGTTTTCGACGCCACCATAGAGCAGCAGTGTCCGTAAGATACATAGTTGAAGTGCGTACCTTATTCGCCTCGTCGGTGATGTTAGCCCCTTCAAAGTATCTTTCCATCCTCCAAATGAAGTCTTCGGGCTCCTTTGCATCCCGCTTTTCATCGAATTCCTTCGGCTTAGGTAAGTCGGCACTTTGAGTTACTAATACCATATTTGGACTTGAGCCAGTTGCAACCTGCTTGCAAGCATCGAGTCCTTTCGACAATTTGTCACTAAGCTTATTTACTTGAATTTGGATTGCCTGTATGGCATCCATCACTTTAGCCTCTAGCAACGTAAAGTCATCCCTTAGAGAACCATGTTCCTCCTTGACCGTGTCAAGTTGTTCCATAGTGGTGGACTCTAAGGTCGAGAGTGAACTTTCCACCATCTCGATACGTTCCCCCATGTTCACGAGAACTTCGTCGAATGCCCCAGTATAGGGAACCGGTGGGCGACTCCTGCTTCTAGACTTCTTGCTTTTTTGAAGGTCCTCCTTCCTTCCCCGCTCCTCAGCGAGATTCGGAGTTTCGACACCTTCTTTCGTCATATTAACGGTTATAGTAAACCTTTCCTCTGATACCACTTGTCACGGACTTGAACCTCTTCAAGGCACGTGCGGCACTTAGTGCTTTCAAACTTCGGTCCTCACGGATTTACACTAAGTCAGCCTTCCCACAATGGCTTAAGAATAACGAACACACCGAATGAAACTTAAACAAGAGAGAACACAAGAGTTTATAAAAGAAGCTTTATATTACTCAAGAACACTTTATAAAGCTTAGAATACAACTCACTCTCTATGCCCAACACAAATGAACCCTCCACCTATTTATAGGTGAGGCCTTCCCGAATGGACGGTTGAGATTAAACCAATCCAATGGTCTAGATTTACATTCCAGAACTTTCTATACAAATATCTCTAACTAGAATTCTGTAGAATAATCTACCAAGATTATTTACAACTAGGCTATTCTAGAAAGTTCTACATCTAGGTCCTTCTAAAATACTCTAGAAGGTTGGAAGCTCTTCTCCAATATTCCACAAGGTTTTAGAAAATTCCGTAAGCCTCCATAACATTCTGGAATTTTTCGATTTTCTTGGACAAAATTAAGCGGGTCGTGACAACAGGCACCCCATGGAATATCCTCAAATAAAAAAAATTGTTACATCAATCAACTTTATATAAAGAAAAAAGTGTTACACCTACAAACATATAAAGATAAACAAAAATACAAATAAAAACAAGACAACAACCAAATTATATAAAATACAAATATAATTTGGTATGGATAAATAGACTGATATACCAAAGTGAGGACAAATTAAAATGACGAGATTATAAAAGCTAGAAGATTTATATATAAATTATAAATATCATTATTAATGAGTAATTTTATAATAATAAAGAGAAAAGAAGACCAAAAGGCTATAAAGAAGTGTGGAAACACTATAGATCACTCTTTTTAAGAGGGGAAAAAAAGACCAAAAGACTATGAAGGTAAGAAAAATTTAGAGGGAAGAAATTATATTAATTTTCATAAAAGTTATCAAAAATTGTATTGATTGTAATAGATAGATATAGATAAAGACAACAAAAGTTAATTACACAGGCCACGGAATTTGCCTTTCAACAGCAATTTTTGGGGACAAATAATTTAGCTTATATATATAACTAACCAATCATTTTTAAAAATGGATTAAATTAAGCAAATAAAAAGCTATATAATTATCATAGGGTTGCTTCTGCATTATATGGGAAGGTATATATTTCGGTGCTAAGAGCATCTCCAATGTTAAATTTGACTGGATACCTTTTAATCATAGGCATGTTAGTATGTCTTTCTTATGTAGCATAAAAAAGGGCAAGTCTTACAAAAACCATCTTCAATGGAATTGCCCAAGAGAATGTTTATTAATAAATTAATAAATTAATAATTTTATATGTAAAATGGGTCTTATTTGACGGGTCTTGATTCGTACTTTTTTAATAAGTAATTTTTATTAATAAATAAATTATAAAATTACAATTAAAATATTTGATAAAAAAAAATATGTAGACAAAAATGATAATGTGGCATTAAGACATTGTCTAAGAGACCCTCTAAAAGTAGAGGGTCATCCTCACAATATCTATTTTTATTTTTGCCACATTATTTTCATAGTCATTATAGATGGTTGCATTGAGTGCATTTTTTAACTCATTGTCCGTCAATCCTATGTGACATTTTATTTTGACCCAATTTATAGTTGCATCGGAGATGCTCTAATGAGTAGGCAGTTGACAATCAATTCAAGGGCGGCCATCCTAGATATATAGAGGATTTAATAATTGACGTGATTTTATTTTTATTCGTAATGGCTTGCAGTTAATTCATATTTATTTATGAAATTTTTGTATAAATTTTACAATATTACTCTTTGAAAAATAAAGAAGTTCACATATTTTTTAGTTTTAATTTAGAATTTTAATCAAAATTTACATCCATACTAATTTATTTCATATTTTCTTTTAAGGTTTTTTAAAATATTGTATTAAAAAACTAGATTAACTTATCAATAGTTTGATCGATGAAAATATAAACCCTAAAATCATATTAGTTTAAGCGTACAATAATGAAATATATTTTTCAACGAGAGAATCGAACAATATTTTGCAACACGAAGAAGATTCCACAATAGAATGAATTAATGCAGTATTGGAAGATGAGAAAAAACTATGAATTAGTGTCAAACATGTTTTATTTCCATCGCAATCCTTTAATAGAGAAAAAATTGAACGTTCAATGGTGTATTTCATGTAATTTTGTTTTCTTTATGAATTTATACTTGAAACTATATTCTTATTTGAAGTTTGGTAGAAAAACTTAATTTCGAATACAATATTGAAACTTCAGTATAAACTGACTTAATATCTAATGTTGGATCCGAAACTAATAAATTGTCTTCGTAAAATTTGTATAATACGAACACTGCCTAGTAGAAAAACTTGATTTTGGTTATTACATTACAAAACCCAACATAAACTAACTTAATATCTAATGACAAATCCAAAACTAATATGTTGTCTTGGTAAGATCTCTATAATAAAAAAATTGAATAGTGGAAAAACTTAATTTCGATGACAATATTACAAATTTAAGCAGTGCTAAAAGATGAAGCCCGTCAAAAAAAGTTCATGCCAAAAATTGTTGAGCGGAAATGAAGAGCTAGAAGATGAAGTGACAGATGATGTTGTTTACTTTTTTGCTTTTCACCTTTAATGACCATAATTTTACTTTAACTTTTTAGAATCTAATATTTTTATTACTTAATTAAAGTGGACATACTTATTAATTTAGTAGATATTTCAATATTAAACTATTAATAAAATAATATTTATAAAAATTAAATCAATATTTTTTTTGTAATTCTATCCACACTCGCTGATTAATTTAATACGTAACACATGTGGATTAACTTAATAACGAGAATTAATTGCAAGAAATCATGGATATAAATAAAATCACCCTTAATAATTTTACACTTGTCATAGACATGTGAATGTTGTTGAATAGTATCATATATATATATATATATTATTGGCCTCTACTTAACAGTTTAACTTTTTGAGGGAAATCATTTTTAATTTAGTATCAAAGCTCAGGTTTCTTAATGTTTCGAATTCAAATATTTCCGCTTGCATTTATTTCGTCCCTATATTTGGGCACAAAGTGGATAATGAATTGTTTGTGCAAAAGTACACCCCGAATTGAATTCTCTCCACGTGCAAGCGAACGAGAGTCACACGTGAGAGGGATGGTTTCTAACTAATGTTACATCAATCAACTTTTCTGAACAAATTTTATGAAGAAGATGGAAGTAACAAACGAGCATTGATTAATTTTTATTTTGTTTGAAACTAGTAAAATACTCAAACACCAACCGGTGTATGATGTTTCAATCCATTAGTGGTTTACCCGCTATTAATGAGTTTTGTAGTATAATGTACAAAATGACGGGTCAATTATGAGAATGCGATCCTCTGAAGATACTATTTCACAGTATCAACCAAATCATATCTCCCAGCTACAACTAACATCTTCCGATTTTTGTCCTTGTCAGATCTAATATCTCCTGCTTGCAAGAGAGGGATACTGATTGTAATCGGAAGATACCATTACAACTTTTAAGAAGTACATAATTTTCAAACTCGTAAAATGGATGCTAAAAATCTCTAAACATAATGTTAAATATTTATTTATAAATTATTTTGACAAAAAACAATACTACTTTGTCAATAATATTTATATTTAATTAATTTAAAATAAAAAGAAAGGGAAAAAAAAAAACCGTAAGTTGGTGGATGTATATTTGGTGGTGCATGTGTGGTATACTAGAAGAAAGTGGTGAAAGTTTGGTAAATGGATGGTCAGGATGGAGTTTGGTAAATAGCAAAGCATCAGGAATACCTTATTTTGAATGTAGGTCATGTACATGTCAAAATCTGTATATGAAATTAATATTTCAAGTGCTTGCAGGAATCCTTTTCCGTAAGTGAGAAATAACTTTTTCTTATACTAAGCTACCATCATTTTAACTATATTAATAAATATGTGATACAACCAAGTAACCAACAATTACACCTAACAAAATGGTGGGGACCAGTACAGCTAATAAAAAGGACCCGGGGACGTGAATTTTAACAGAACATCATTCTTCTCTTATCTAAATTCCCTCCGAAGCCAAATGCGAGCACCAAAGTTCACATAAATTCACCACTAGATAAAATTGGAAAAAAATATTTTCAATGCAACTATAGTACACATTTATCAGGAAGAATTTAGACATAATGGAATAAAACATATCAAATCTAGCACAAATAACTTTGTGAAAAAAATCCTATGATGTAGTATGGCAGAAAGAGAGTGGATTGAGCAAACATTGCGATCCGGTGTCCAAGTTCAAACATCTTTAGTCTTCGCTTCCTTGTGCATTTTTTTCTTCAAAAGGATGAGGTTCATAGAAGAGATTGTTTCACAACATCAACCAAATCATATTTCCCAGCTGCAATTAGCATCTCCCGACTGCAACTAACATATCCCATCCCCAAGTCCTTATCTTATGTTGTATTTGTGGTTACAGAACGGAGATACTGTTTAGCCCAAACTGCTCCCAAGGGTAGCATATCGTTTAAAAAAGTGTACAAAATTTTGAGCTTAGAAACCAGATCCTAAAGCCTTTAAAAAATACATAATTTTCAATAATCATTCATGCATTAATTTACAAAAGCCAATACTACTTTGTTATTAATATTTAATTAAATTTAAAAAATGCAAAATAAATGTAGGTTGATTATGTAATGTTAGATATTTGTAATGCACGTTAAGCATACAAGAAGAAAGTGGTGAAGGTTAGGTAAACGGATGGTCAGAATGGAATTTGGTGGGAGCAAATTAAAGCATGTGAGGCATACCTAGCTTATTTTTAATGTAGGCGAGGAATACATCAAAATCTATATTGCAAAATATCAAGTGCATGAATGCGTGCTTTTGCATAAGTGAGAGAATTCTTTCCCTTGATTGCAAACAAGTCGAATCCAATTTCTACAAAATGCAATGAGACTCAAAATGATGAAAAAAGAATGCACGTCTTTATTTGGAAGATATATTGTGAGTCTTAGTTCAATTATTACTGAATTATGAGAAAAAGATCGGTGCTTATCAAATGAGAAACCACAATGCATGTGGTGGTTGTGGATTTTATATGTATATACAATCATGAGTCATGTTAATGTGTGCATGAGATCACATGTTACGTACTTATAAATAAAAAAAAATTAAATTATAACATTGATAAAATTAGGCACAAATTCTCATGTAAAGTTGTATTATTTCTACTTATAATATGGTGGGCAAACGATATCACTTACCTGAAATCATTGCTTTGATATTAAATTTAGTTATTTTCGTATTTCGTAATCAGATAAAATACACGTGATGACAAATAACGAAGGTAAAGAGAAAGACAAAAGTTGGTCTCAAATCATTCTCATACATATAAAATTAAAAGGTGCGTGAATGCTTATGGTAAACAAGCCGAATCCAATTTCCATAAAAAGCAATGAAACTCAAAAAGATGAAAAAAGAATGCTCGTCTTTATATAGAAGATACATAATGAATTATGAGAAAAATATCAGTGCCATCTAAGAAACCACATGGCTATTTCGATCTATTGATTCCATTCTATCTTTTGCACTAATGATTCACGTGATCATTAAATTAATTTAACATACTATTTTTGCAAGAAATCAAAACATGCATTTCGAGATTAATGATATAATCTTTATCAGTAGCCTATATATGCATGGCAACCTGCAAGTTCTCTCATATATCTGTTTTGGGTTTGGATTACAAAGACACGTTAATATTTGTATAGCCAACTCTGCTTTAGCCAAAGCCCTCGTAAAAATTAAATACTCTGAAAGTAGGTTAATTAATTCCGTACCAACTTAACTAACTTTTTTACTTGATGAATCTCTCCATCAGTTCGACCTACACTTCATTCTAATTAACACACTTTTATTCAACTTAGAAACGAAATTTTAGTATTATCGAACCTGGTACTGTGTCCACAGTTGTGGCGGTTATAGGTCCACCTTTGTGATAGTTATGTCCTGACTCTTTAATGCGGTGGTTGTAGATTATATATAAATATATATAAATCATGAGTCATGTTAACGTGTGTCTTAAAGACACATGTTATATACCTATAAATAGAAAAAATTAAATTAGGCACAAATTCTTATGTACGGTGATATTATTTCTATTTATAATATGGTGGGCACATGTTATCATTTACCTAAAATCATTGCTTTGTATAAAAAAGAAAAAAGAGATAGAATTTTAGTGGATTATTGATACTACATCCGTCCCAATTTAATTGTCACACTTTGAAAAATTAAAAATGAAGGAGATATAATGATTACTCTAGCTAAGAGAAAATGTTTATTTTCATAAATGACCTTTACTTTTTTCTAATAAAAAATGGTGACGGGACTCACAATAAATAAAGTGGTGAGAGCTTAAAGGATAATATTAAAAATAATAAAAAGTAATCTAATCAATAATTTGCTAAATCTAAAAAATAGATAATTATTTTGAGATATCTAAAAATAAATTAGTAGACAATTAATTAAGACGAAAGGAGTATTAAATTTAGTTACTTTCGCGTTTTGTAATCAGACAAGATATACCTGATGACAATTACTGAAAGTAAAAAAGAAAGACAAAAGTTGCTCTCACGTCATTGTGTTATGCATGTTCTACGAGTAATTATTAACTTAATAAATTATAATAACAAATTATTAAAAATAAGAATTTTTTGAGTTTACCCCCTATTATTAATTCAAAACTCAACTTACCCCCTGTTTTACTAATCCTTTGAGTTACCCCCTGCGATTTGACGGAATGCTAACTCCGTCCCATTTTCTGTCCCTTTGACCATTTTGTCTTTACTGTTCATCATCTTCCTCACTCAATGATTATTCAAGAACCCTAATTTCATTTCTTCTCTTCTTAAACAGAAAACCCAACAACTTTGTTTCTCTAATTTCATATCTTTCTTTCTCCATCTCAACCTTCAAGAAACCCATTTTGTAATTATCTCAAACCCAACAACTTTCTCTCTCTAATTTCATCTCATTCATTCTTCATATAAACCTTCAAGAAACCATTTCGTAATTATATCAAAAATTAGTTTTAACTTTCTCTCTCTAAAATTAGTTGATTTGGGTATCTTATTTCAATTCGAATATTTAAATCTTAAATTTCAAATCTCAAATTTCATTGCATATCTTTTAATCGCGCCAAGGAGATGATGAAGAAATGTTACATAGATGAGAAAGAGTGAGGAAATAGGGGAGAAAGAAAAGAAAGGAAAATGGGTTCATCATCATCATTTTTGAAAACAATTTTAAGAACGATTTTAAAAAGAAGGTGAATAGTGAATCCATATTTGAAAAAGAAGATGAATAGTAAACGTATTTGGATTTGTAAATTGGGTATGAAAATGGGTTTACTAATAGAAACAATTTTGGATTTCGAAATTGGGTATACAAATGAGTTTATTGTTGAAAATGGTTTTAGATTCATCTTTGAAGAAGAAGATGAATAGTAAACCCATTTTTGTATTTCACATTCAAGAAGAAGATAAATAGCAATCAATTTTTGGATTTGTAAATTGGGTTTACTAATATAAACAATTTTGGATTTCAAAATTAGGTTTATTGTTGAAAATTATTTTGGATTCATCTTTAAAGAAGAAGATGAATAGTAAACCCATTTTTTTATTTCACCTTTGAAGAAGAAGATGAATAGTAAACAGAGGGGTAATTCAGTCCAAGAAATTAAGAAATGGACTGAGTTAGCATTCCGTCAAATCGCAGGGGGGTAACTCAAAGGATTAGTAAAAAAACAGGGGGTAAGTTGAGTTTTGAATTGAGTTTTGAATTAATAATAGGGGGCAAACTCAAAAAATCCCTTAAAAATATAATATTAACTAAAAAAAGATATGTTTATTCAAATTATAGGCAAATTAAAATGATGCAATATGCATTAACATAAATTAGTGTTTACAATAATTATAATTAGTTTATAAGTGTAGTTTTCCAATAACAACTATTATGATAATTTTAAATTAAATAATAGTTTTTTAACTCGTGCGATGCACAAGCGTATTAGATAAATATTTTTTTTCCTACTTTTTATAAATATTGATAATATTTTCGAATACTTTTTTGCCTTATTAGATGGACTCTTAGTTTCACGCCTATAATGTAATCATTCACTAAGTATATCAAAAAAAAAATCTACAAAACAAAACTTAAATATAATTAATAGTTTGGGAACATACTGTTAAATCTTAATTAAGCTAATAGTTTCCTCATAACAATATCCGACATTTCTTAAGAATAAAAATTAAAACTTTTTTAATTAACATACACACAAATTAAAAAGAGCAAGTAAAACCTTTAAATATATAAATTTAATTCAAAGAATAATTTTTTGGTGAACAACTCAAGGAATAATTGTAAATATATATAAACATATTTCGTTGCTGAACTTGCTTCAAGATCCTCTTTACACAGTCTCATAAAACAAAAATTTGCATTAATCTATAATTTGTATTTTATAGAACAAAGGTTTGCCTACTAATGGCGTGGATTGGTGGAAATGCAATTCCTTTGTTCAAGGATTATTTAGTGTTGGTTCTGAATCCATATGATGGCCTAAGTAAGAAGAAGTTGTGGCTCACCATGAATTTTACCATATTTTTTATGTTAAGATTGACGTAAGTTTAACTTTTAATAAGGTCAAAAGACGGATTATGTGGATAAATTTAAAAACACCTTTTTTTTAAACTTTCAAATATTTTAATTGTAATTTTTTAATTTATTTATTAACAAAAAATACACATTAAAAAAATATGAATTAAGACATATTAAACATAATTCATTTTATATATAAAATTACTAATTTATTTTTTGTCATTCTCCATTTCACTTTCTATAGACTCTGCCTACTCTCTTTAGAAATCCATCAATGGAAAATCTCAAACCCATCTTAACCAAACCCTTCTCTCTCTCTCTCAAGTTTGAAAAATGGCTTCAATCCATCCCCATCGCCTCCCACCATCATTCTCCTTCCTCACGAGCTGCTCTTCCTCTTTCCCACGCGCAACCGCTCCCAGCTTTTCCATCAACCACTGCTCTTCGCCGTCTAGAGACCTCTGTCGTACACTCATATTCCTAGCTAACTTGCATCTTCATTGAAATCTTTTTTCAGGGTTACTTTCGTTGACAGAATTTACACTAGTTAACGATTGCAATTACACAGTATGGCCAAGCATTTCATCCCACATTTCAAGAAGGCGTGCCCACACGCTTCCAATTATACCTTTAATGACGAGACCAGTCCCTTTAGCTCTGTTGGTGCGGATTACCTAATCACCTTCTGCTCATCCGCAACTAACGAAACTAGTAAGAATAGAGGTATTTTTAAGGGCTGGCCTTGTTTAACTAAACATATGCAACCTTGCTTACTTTATGTTTGCACAAATGACCCTCTCCATATTTTTCTTCAAATCATTAAAAGATTAATACATTGTCCTGTGCAAAAAATTACAAGATATACTATTAAGAAGTTTTGCATTTTTTAAGGGTCCGTTTGATAACATGTAAAACAAAAATAAAAATACTTGATTTTTGTGATAAGTTAAAACATGTGGGGAGATATATTCTTACTTTGTTACATTTTCCATGAATAATTTTTCTTTGGTGATTGAGGAACCAAAATTTTTCCACAAAAATTTATTAAGGATGAATATATCTCATTATATGACTCAACTTCCTTTTTCACGTTATCAAATGGAACCTTAGATTGCATTAATTTCATCACAGTCAATAATTTAAACAGAAGCTGTTTCTTATCTTTAGTTTTGGTATAAAATTATGTTTCGATAAACAAAATAAAATCTTAATATGGGAGTATGGCACAAATGGAGGAGTTATTATTTTATAGTCTCATGTTGTACGATGACTAGTTTGTGATAGTTAGCGAAACACAAAATTATGTTAATTAAGTCAAATAGTACAAATAATGAGAGATTAAATACTAAATTTCAACTAAATGAAAAGTTAGGAATTATGATATTTTACAAGTTTGCCATACTTGAAATTCATGTTAATATACAATTACATACAAAATGGATTAATGGACCAAAATTACCACATACATATATATATATATATATATTATCTTCTATGAATTTTTTTCCTTTTAACATATTATTATAGCCAATCATGATTTTGTCTCTAGTCCTTGTCTTAGTTAGCCATTATCACTGCTAATGATGGGCCTTATAGTCCCACCGATCATATTTTATTAGATAGTGGCTCAAACTCAGAAAAAAATTCAATAGATGTGATACGACTTACGGTGATATCGCTCAAAGCCCGCAAACACAATGAATTGGTTGTGCCAACCTCGACATAGATACACACGAAAACCGTAGCAAATTAATGACCCGGACCCACAATCTGATGTAGAATACCAATTGATAAGTCGGATGAATGCCACGGACAAACCGATAAGTTCAAGTAGTTCGTGAAGAACCAAAGAGAATTAAGTCACTTAATATTATTATGAATAAAGTCTTAGATCCTAAAATATAACAACGAACCCCCTTTAAATAGGGAGAAGAAAACTTAGGCAACAAGAAACCAATCCAACAAGGAATCCTCAAAACAAATCCTAATCAAACAAGAACTAGTCTTTAAAAGAAATAATAACAATAATAACTAAATAATAAATAAAAACGTGTGGGCTTGACTTCACACTCTTGGGCCGCATAGACATGGTTTTCTCACTCAAATTGGGCTTGAATAAGTATAATACACCCTCCATTTTGTGCTCCACATTTTTTCCCTCCAATGGACTTGATTGTGCCTTCTTCTTGAGCCCAAATAGCTTGAGTCAATCCATTAAGTTCTGCCTTTAACTTTTTAGATTGCGACCTTGTAGTTGGGCCTGTTGGAACTTGGATGGCTTTTGAATTGTCTTCATTTTGCACAACAGCCTTGCCTCCATCATTCCCCTCATCTTGAAAAGGATTTGCCCTCAAATCATCATTGGCATCAAACGGACTTAAGTCAGCAACGTTAAAAGTAGCGCTAACGTTGTACTCTCCTGGTAGATCAAGCTTATAAGCATTATCGTTGACACGCTCAAGAACTTAAAAAGGTCTATCTCCTCTAGGAAATAACTTAGAACGATTTTGCTCCAGAAATTGTTCTTTCCGCATGTGCAGCCATACCCAATCTCCAGGTTCAAAAACTAGCTTCTGACGTCCTTTGTTCGCCTGCTTGGCATATTGCTCCATCCTCATTTCAATGTTAAGCCTTGCCTTCTTATCGATCTGCTTAACAAACTCAGCCTTTTTCTTTCCATTAAGATTAGTATATCGAGAATAAGGTAAGGGAGATAAATCTAATGGAGTCAAAGGATTAAATCCATACACAATTTTAAAAGGTGAAAATTAAGTAGCAGAATGAACAGTGCAATTACAAGCAAACTCAACATGCGGTAAACATTCCTCCCATGTTCTAATGTTTTTTTAACAATAACCCTTAACAAAGTAGATAAAGTTTTAATCACAACCTCAGTTTGACCATCAGACTGTGGTGACAAGTAGTAGAAAATAATAACTTAGTCCCTAACTTACACCATAAGATCTTCCAAAAGTAGCTTAAGAACTTAGTATCTCTATCTGAAACAATGGTCCTAAGCATATCATGCAATCTCACAATTTCTTTAAAGAACAAACTAGCAACATGCGAAGTATCATCGGCTTTGTGACATGGAATAAAATGGTTCATTTTAGAAAATCTATCCACGATCACAAAAATAGAATCTCTACAATTCTTAGACCTAGGTAAACTAAAAACAAAATCCATGAAAATATCTATCCAAGGTTCACTAGGAATAGGTAATGGTGTATATAGGTCATGCGATTACACACGGGACTTTGCTTGCCAACACGTGACACATCTTTCATAAATTCTCTCAACGTCTCTTTTCATATGTGGCCAAAAGAAGTGTTCTTACAAAATATCTAAGGTCTTAGCAATCCCGAAGTGCCCCATCAAACCTCCCCCATGGGCTTCCCTCATTAACAAGTCACGCATAGAGCAATTAGGCATACATAACTTATTCTCACGAAATAAAAAACCATCATGCCTAAAGAACTTTTCCACTGCATTTTCTTCACATGTTTTATACTCCTCACAAAAATCAACATCAATTGGATACAATTCCTTTATATGCTCAAAACCAAGTAATTTAGCATCAAGGGTAGAGATTAACACTTACTTTCGCAAAAGCGCATCAGCAACAATATTTTCTTTACCTTGCTTGTACCAAATGACATATGGGAATGTCTCAATGAACTCCATCTAGTGCGTATGCCTCTTATTTAGCTTGTGCTGGCTCCTCAAATGCTTCAAAGACTCATGATCGGTGTGAACCACGAACTCCTTAGGCCAAAGATAGTGTTGCCAAGTTTCCAATGCTCTAACTAATGCATACAATTCCTTGTCATACGTCGGATAGTTCAAAGCTGCTGTGAGAATCCGAAATCTTCCACGACCCTTGGAATTCTCTTTCTCTTTTTGTTTTGAATGAAAACTTATTTTGTAAAGTCGCCAAATTGTTTTACAAGAAAACAAACAAAAGATCATACTAAGGACAATTCGAAAACGAATCATCTTTTATACGTTTAAAACCAGAGATTCATTGATAATTTATTTTGCTAGGGTTCGAAAACTACGTTATGAATTGGGAAGGTGTTAGGCACCCAATTCACAATTTTTGTCTCTTAATGGATCATGTATTTAATTCCTATTTTAGATATCTTACAAGTAGTTTGAATAGTTTTCAGAATAGTCCTTTTCAAACAAATTTAATTTAAAATTGTATTTTGAAATCAAACTCGAGCTCTACGAGCGCTTATGTATTCATTCGTAGAATGAAATCAGAGTTTCGTAGTTCCATTTGTTTGAAAATTGTTTTGTATTTGGTTTTGTTTGGGAAACGTGTCAAAACGGATTTTAGATTTCTTGTAAAACTTAAAAAAGACTTGTTTTGAAAGCAGTGGATTTCTTCACAAGTTATCTAATTTTCTTGATTAAAACTTGTGCAGTAATTAAAATCAGAAGAATGGTAAAAGGACGTACCTGATGCGCTTGAAAAATAAAGACTGCTTGCTTGCTTCTTTTTTTCTCTAGAACTTTTTTTCTTTAACTTTCTCTCTCTAGAACTTTCTCTCTCTAGAACTTGCTCTTTCTAAAAACTCTCTTCCTAATGATCTAGACAGAGTTTTCTCTATCTAAAACTTACTTGAGTGTTCCTCCTTTCAAATGAGACCCCAAGGGTCCTATTTATAGCAAAATTTCAGCCAAAAACACTTTAAAAGGGGGCCAGCCGCAGGGGGTGCAACTAGGTCGTGCGGCTCGGGCATGCGGGTTGAAGTCAACCGAGCGGCTAAGGAGCGTGCATCTGGCTCTTAAAAAACTCATTTTTTCTAACGGGGCGCTACCCAGCACCCCGCGACCTGACCGGGCAGGTCGATCCCCATCCTTGTAAGCGAAGTGGCAACATTGGTTGTGGTAAGTTCCTGACGTGCTTGAAAGTTAGGATTTTTCCTAATGGTCTCCTATATGCATAATGACTCAAGACTTGATGCGGAATGCTTGTTTTGTATGAAAATCAGGTTCACACGAGAGTCGTGGATTGGGGTGTTTACAGTTGCCCCACTCAATTTCTCGCTAAAGTAAGCGATTGGTTTTCCTCCTTGCATAAGAACAACCCTTATTCTCAAACCCGATGCATCACACTTAAGCTCAAATGATTTAGTGAAATCTGGTAATGCAAGTACGGGCGCATGGGTCAACTTCTCTTTGATCAATTGGAACGCCTTCTCTTGTTCATCCCCCCATTTGAATCCAACGTTCTTCTTGATCACCTCGATCAGCGGCGCGACTATGGTACTAAAATCTTTTACAAACCAGCGATAAAAGCTAGCAAATCCATGAAAACTTCGTACATTTCCCATAGTTGTAGAACTTGGCCACTCTTGTATTGCACTTACTTTCTCTTCATCAACCTGTATACCTTGTGCACTCACAACAAAATCAAAAAAGACAAGCTTATCAGTGCAAAAAGTGCACTTCTTCATGTTAGCAAATAACTTTTCTTTTCGAAGTACATTTAAAACTGATTTTAAATGCTCAACATGATCCTCCAAGGTTTTGCTATAAATCAAGATATCATCAAAGTAGATAACAACGAATCTGCCTATAAATGCATGCAAAACATGATTCATTAAATGTATGAAAGTGCTCTATGCATTAGTTAGCCCAAAAGGCATCACTAACCACTCATATAAACCATGTTTGGTTTTAAAAGCAGTTTTTCATTCATCTCCTTCTTTCATTCTAATTTGATGATACCCACTTTTTAAATTAATTTTAGAAAATACACAAGCTCCATGCAACTCATCCAACATATCATTTAAGCGAGGAATATGATGTCGATACTTTACCATTATATTGTTGATAGCTCGACAATCAACGCACATTCTCCACATCCCATCCTTCTTAGGTATTAAAATCACCGGAACAACGCACGGACTCATGCTTTCTCTCACGTGCCATTTCTCCATCAATTCAGGCACTTGCCTTTGTAGCACCTTCGTCTCCTCCAGATTGCTCCGATAGGGTAGTCCGTTTGGAATGGTAGCACCAAGAACAAAATTAATTTGATGCTCAATCCTTCTAATTGGCGGTAATCCATGTGGCATCTTGTCGGGAAAGACATCCGCATAATCCTAAAACAAAGAAACAATAGAACTTGGCAAAGATAAGTTAAGTTCATTAGTATTTAAATATGCCTCCTTGTACAAAAACAAAATCATTGGCTGACTTGAATACAATGCTCTTTTAACTTCACTCGCTCTCGTATAAAAGTTTTTTTGTTTTCTCTCTCTCTCTCTCATATTTTTCAACTTCACTCTTTTTTTTATTTTCCTCTATTTCTCTCTTTTTCTCACTCTCTTTTTTTTGCTCACTCTCTTTCTTTTGCTCATTCTCCCTTTGCAATTTTAATTGATCTTCATATACTTGCTTTGGTAACATAGGGACAAGAGTAATCGTCTTATGATTGAGCTCGAAAGAATATTTGTTGGTGAATCCATCATGCTTCACTCGACGATCAAATTGCCATGGTCGTCCCAACAATAGATAACCATCTTGCATTGTTACTACGTCGCATAAAACCTCATCTTCGTACTTCCCAATACGAAATGCGACTAATACTTGCTTGTTCACCTTGATCTCCCCACTATCATTCAACTATTGCAACTTATATGGCTTGGGATACTTAATAATAGGCAGCCCTAACTTCTTCACCATAATAGTACTTGCAACATTCGTACAACTTTCGCCATCAATAATCACACTACACACCTTGTTGTTCACTAGGCATCTAGTATGGAAGAGATTTTCTCGTTGTACTTCCTCATCTTCTTTAACGCGCACACTAAAAGATTTTCATGTAACCAACAAATCTCCTTTAGCCGCAAGCTCTTCATTTTTAGCATCCACATCTTCTAATAATAGCATAGAATCAACATTGGACTCTTCATCGGTCTCAATTTCGCCGTTGTCTCGAATCACCATAGCTCTTTGATTGGGACATTGGTTCGCCTTGTAACCCCTGCCTTGGCACTTGAAACATTTAATATCACGATTTTGAGGTGTGTTAAGATCAGGTTTACCTTGGTTTCCAAGGCTGCTCGTCCCTTGTTTGGGCTCGATTTTGGGCTTTGATGCAGCTGATTTCTCCTCTTTCTTCCAAAGGGGATTTGATTTCGAAGAGGGTGTGGTTGGACTTTGGTTTTGGCGTAGGTTACCCCTCCTCTTGAGTTAATTCTCAATCTTGATCGCCACGTGCACCATATCTTCCAACTCAACATAATGTTGCAAATCCACCACATTAGCAATTTCCCAGTTCAACCCATTAAAAAACTTGGCCATAGTAGCCTCTCAGTCTTCGTCTACGTTCGCTCAGATCATGGCTACTTCCATCTCCTTAAAATAATCTTCCACGCTGCGATTGTCCTATGTAAGCCTTTGTAACTTTTGGTACAGCTCCCGATAGTAATGGCTAGGTACGAATCGCTTTCTCAACACTGTTCTCATCTCTTCCCATGTCTCAATAGAACACTCTCTATTTATTCGTTTGTTTATTACTAATTGGTCCTACCACACAATTGCATATTCAGAGAACTCAATGGCAGCATGTTTCACCTTATTTATCTCGGAGTAATTATGGTAATCAAACAGTAGCTCAACTTTCTTCTCCCATTCAAGATAAGCTTCGGGATCATTCTTTCCTTGAAAAGACGAAATTTTCATCTTAATGCTACCCATATTGTTATCTTCCCTGTTTCTACCTTCTCTATTCCATCCAGCATATTTACTATTGGCGGCCATCGAGTTCCAGTCATTGTCATATTCAAACCCACCATCGTAGGATTCTTGATCCTCAACCCACGCTTCTCTAGATCGAATTCTCTCTCTCCTACGAACATGAGCATTATTTGATTGCTCAATTTGTGTGTTCTCTATCCGGTCTATCCGCCCATGAACCATCTCCATCTCAGTTCTCAACATCTTCCTCATCTCCCTTAACAAAGCTTGCACTTGCAAGTTCGGGATGGCTGGTTGATGACCCTCCTCTTATTTCAATGCCACTTCTTGGCTTTTCGACATTATTTATATAACATGCAAAATAGAATTAAGGACCTCACAAGCACTCCCTCACGTGTTTCACTCAAAGAATGATTCACTCAATTCACTCGTGTATCCACTCCACAATTTTTGTTTTTAGCTTTTACCTTATAATAATCTCACAGCTTACGCCTCTTTCAGTTCAAATTAATGCTCTATAGGTTCTTATTGAACAACTCAATTGAATATCAAAATATGAATGGCCAGGTCTCGCGACGAATCCATAAAAAACTAGAATCCTAACAATTACGAACACAATAAGGGGCAAAAGAACGCGAAATATGTGCGAAAATTCAGTCTCGTGAAAACGTAATTTTTAGAATCCTTGAACCCTATAGAATCCAAATCTAAAAAGAAATAATTGTGAATTTTGAAATTTTTTGTATTTTTTTAATTCTGGGTCTTTCGACTTCTACTTTAATCTGATGCAGTTGGAATTTTTAGAATTCAAAATTTCAATTGAAATAATTAACACAATTTGAAACTCAACAAAATCGAATTTTAAGCACCAAACGAAACTTATATAAGCTGTCAACAGATTCGCAATAGCTAGGGTTAATATGATTAATGAAACAATCAATCGCAGATATGGTTTATATGCAGAAATCGAAGTTTTAATAACCCTAACAATCTCGTATCTTAGCAAAAAGCAAGGTAGTAAGGGTTGCATTACAATCGAAAACTAACCCTAACTATGTCGAAATCTTACCCTAGGCAGAAACAATAGAAACTGATTCGCGATAGTAAACAAACTATGATGGACGGATTCGCAGCTAGGGTTCAAAAGAACAAATTAAAGGAATTCAACTTTAAACCACAGATGAAGCAGATTCGTAATAGGTGCAATTCAAGTGTACTTTAGCAATCAAGAACAAATTCGAAAAACTAAGCAAGAACAAGTGCGGAATAATGAAAATTTCGATTTTTTTTTACAAAGAACACAAAGAACAAACACTATAAATAAATAAGCAGAACGAAGAACAAAAAACACGAAAAATAGAAACACGAATCAAACAATTACTAATTAATGGATAGATAAAACTTGATAGTAGAACCCCCTTTGATACGACCTACGGTGATATCGCTCAAAACTCGCAAACACAATGAATTAATTGTGCGAATCTCGACACAGATACACACAAAAACCGTAGCAAATTAATAATCCGGACCGTTTCTACAATCAAATTCTGGTGAAAAACAAAGATGCCACAATTGGGGGCGAAATACCGATTGATAAGTCGGATGAATGCCACAGACAAACCGATAAGTTCAAGTAGTTCGTGAAAAATCAAAGAAGATTAAATCACTCAATATTATTATGAATAAAGTCTTATATCCTAAAATAAAACAATGAACCCCCTTTAAATAGGGAGAAGAAAACTTAAGTAACAAGAAACCAATCCAATAAGGAATTCTCAAAACAAATTATAATCAAACAAGAACTAGTCTTTAAAAGAAATAATAACAATAATAAATAAAAACGTGTGAGCTTGACTCCACACTCATGGGCCGCATAGACATGGTCTTCTCACTCAAATTAGGCTTGAATAAGTGTAATCCAGCCTCCATTTTGTGATCCACGTTTTCCCCTCCAATGGACTTGATTGTGCCTTCTTCTTGAGCCCAAATAACTTGAATCAATTCATTAAGTTCTGCCTTTAACTTCTTAGCTCGCGACCTTGTAGTTGGGCCTGTTGAAACTTGGATGGCCTTTGAATTGTCTTCATTTTGCACATCAGCCTTGCCTCCATCCAGATGGCTGAGAGTGGGCTGGGGATGCCTCGCCAATATTCACACAGTCGAGCATGAACATAGGCATATCATTTGCATCAAACGCCTCGAAAAAAGATCATTCTGTCACCCAAGTCCCTTACATGACAACCCGTATCTTTAGGGACTCTCTTTTCACCTACACTTTCCCTCTATTCGCCAGCCCAAAATTCGTCCGTCTTTACTTCTACCCGGCTACCTACTTTGGCCTGGACAAGTCAAAATCCTTATTTTTCGTAAAGTCCGGAAGCTACACTCTCCCAAGAAACTTCAGTGCTTCTCTCACCATAGCTATTTTAGAACCTCCAGTATCCTATGTTGTCAAAGAATTCATCCTCCACGTTAGTGACAACATACTCGACCTAACATTTTTCAGCTATTTCCCCTGAATCTTATGGTGTTGTCAATGGCATTGAGATAGTTTCCATACCAGAGAATCTTTATATTCTCGGCAATAGTAATCCCATACCACTCATTGGCCAGAACATTGATTATTTTATTTCTAATGACACAGCCCTTGAAACTCTTTATCGATTAAACATTGGGGGGAAGTAACCAATAGCGAAACATACCAATATCCAACGCTACAAGAATGTTATTCCCCCCAATGTTTAACCGGTAAAGAGTTTCAAAGGCTGTGTCATTAGAAATAAAATAATCAATGTTCTGGCCAATGAGTGGTATGTGATTAATATTGCCGAGAATATAAAGATTCTATGGTATGGAAACTATCTCGATGCCATTGACAAAACCATAAGATTCAGGGGAGATAGCTGAAAAATGTTAGGTCGAGTATGTTGTCACTAACGTGGAGGATGAATTCTTTGACAAAAGAGGACACTGGAGGTTCTAAAACAGCTATGGTGAGAGAAGCACTGAAGTTTCTTAGGAGAGTGTAGCTGCCAGACTTTACGAAAAAGAAGGATTTTGACTTGTCCAGGCAGAGTAGGTAGCCGGGTAGAAGTAAAGACGTACGAATTTTGGGCTGGCGAATAGAAGGAAAGTGTAAGTGAAAGGAGAGTCCCTAAAGATACATGTTGTCATGTAAGGGACTTGGGTGACAAAAGGATCTTTTTTCGAGGTGTTTAATGCAAATGATATGCTTGTGTTCGTGCTCGACTGTGTGAATATTGGCGAGCATCCCCGGCCCACTCTTAGCCATCTACTGAATTTTTTTCTAAGTAGCCACAATCCAAAAAAATATGATTGGTGGAACTATAAGGCCCATCATTAGCGATGCTAATGGCTAACTAAGACAAGGAATAGAGACAAAATCAGGATTGGCTATAATAATATATTAAAAGGAAAAAAATTCCTAGAAGATATATATATATATATATATATATATATGTATGTATGTATGTGGTAATTTTGGTCCATTAATCCATTTTGTATGTAATTATTTATTAACATGAATTTCAAGTGTGGCAAACTTGTAAAATATCATAATTCATAACTTTTAATTTAGTTGAAATTTAGTATTTTATCTCTCATTATTTGTGGTATTTGACTTAATTAACATAATTTCTTGTTTTGCTAACTATCACAAACTAGTCATCGTACAACATGATATTATAAAATAATAACTCCTCCATTTGTGCCATACTCCCGTATTAAGATTCTACTTTGTTTTTCAAAACATAATTTTATACCAAAATTAAAGATAAAAAACAGCTTCTATTTAAATTATTGACTATGATGAAATTAATGCAATCTAAGGTTCCATTTGATAACAACGTGAAAAAGAAAGTTGAGTCATATAATGAGATATTTTTCATCCTTCATAAATTTTTGTGGAAAAATTTTGGTTCCTCAAGCAACAAAAAATATTCTTCATGGAAAAAGTAACAAAGTAAGAATATTTCTCCCCACATGTCTTAACTTATCACAAAAATCAACTATTTTTATTTTCGTTTTATATGTTACGAAACGGGCCCTTAAAAAATGCAAAAATTCTTAATAGTATATCCTATAATTTTTGTACAGGACAATGTATTAATATTTTAATGATTTGAAGAAAAATATGAAAAGGGTCATTTGTGTAAATATAAAGTAAGCAAGGTTGCATATGCTTAGTTAAACAAGGCGTGTAATTTTGACAATGTCAACCTTTAAAAATACCTCCATTCAAAGTGTCAACCTTCATAATTTTGACAATGACGTGTAACTAATTTCATTTCGATGATACATAATCGCAGAGCATCTTAAAGGTTTATTGATGGAGAACTTACAAAAAATCATCTTTAATGAGAATGGTAAAGAGATTATTTATTAATAAATTTATAAAAAAATAAATTAGTAATTTTATATATAAAATGAATTATGTTTAATATGTCTTAATTTATATTTTCTAATGTGTAATTTTTGTTAATAAATAAATTATAAAATTACAATTAAAATATTTTAAAGCTTAAAAATATGGTGTTTTTAAATTCATTCACATAATTTGTCTTTTCTCTTCCCACTAAAAGTCAAACTTACGTCAATCTTAACTTAAAAAATAACGTAAAATCTATTTTATTCACCCCAAGTTTTATAAATTAAAAAAATGCCACTAATTTATTTTCTTACCACTTAAAATTTTCATTTCTAATAGATCTAAAACAGATGAATTTACTTCATGTATATTATAAAAAGAATATGTAGAACTTTTCACCACTAATTGCAATTTTTCTAACTTATGATAGTTCAAACATTTCACCACTTTCACCACTAATATACCACGTAGCACTACCAGATTAAAGTAGTGCAATTTATTTCATATAAGTTATAAAAAGAATATCCAAAACCTTTTTTTCAATTTTAAAATAAAATTTCAAATACGAATTTTATTGCTATTTTTGCATAAAAAGTAGACCAATGCCATGAAACAAAAAGAGTGAGAATTTGAACAAAAGATAAACACACAAATTTTTTGTTTCTAATATGTCTATAATTTAGTTCATGTACGTTTTGTTGCAAAATTTTGAAAAAAAATAAAAAATTCACTTCTAGTCTACAAAGAAACTTAGAATAATGTTTTGTAGTGAAACTTATACAGGGAAAAAAATCACAACAGAACAAAATATATATGATTAGTAATGAAACTTTTGTACAAAAATATTATTTTCATTAGTAGAGAAGAGGTACTTGAGTAATTCTCCAAAAAAAAATCTTGGGACATTAAGTGATGAATCCGTTATATATTAATTTTTTTAGGTACGTCAAGGGCATGATTCAAACGTACAGTTACAACTTGTAATCCATTTTTCAAAACTCTTCATATATTTTGGACAAGAGTACCCTTTAGTTTTTCTTTCCTTTTTCCTTCCCAAACTTTTAAGATTGTATATGATTTAAATTAAAAGCCATAGAATTTGATTTTGAGTTTCATACTTTCCCTCTTTCATATAAATAAAAAGGATATCTAGAAACTTCTCTTTATTTTTGCAATAAAATTTTCAAATACAAATTATCACTACTATGTTCCCCCAAATAAAAAATTAAATAAATAAATTCCACAAACACTAATAGCATAAAAAGAAAAAGAGTGAAAATTTGAACAAAACATAAACACATAAACTAAACTTTTTTCTTTTCTAATAAATCTAGAATTTTACTTCGTATATATCATAAAGGGCCTTTTAGTCTAAAGGATAATAATAGCTTCCTTTATTTAGTCAAGGACATAAATTTAAAATCAATTGTTCAAAGGACAAAGGTTTTTAAAAAGGACACACTTTAGCAAAAAGGACATTTAAATTTGTTAAATTTAAGGAAAAAAAATATAAAATAAGTGTCGAAATTTCCAATACTAACCTTTTGCAATCTTTAATGCTACGAGCAATTGACTTCCTTAAATTAAGAGAATAATCAACAATTAAATCTGCATTAAAGAAATATTATATCAAAGTCAAACTGTTTCAAAAATTCAAACATAACTACAATTTTAATCATATCATTAATTTTCACAAAATTCAAATTTCAAACTCATGAAAATAATTCAAACACATAAAATAACTTTGAATTTAAAATTTTTATGAGGTAAATTACAAAAATAGCCCCTAAAATTAAATTTGTTATTATAAGTATCATATCGGACATATTTGTGAATTATCGTAAACATAATAAGAACTACGAGATTTTACCACCAACTGATTCAAAAGCCCCAACACCATAAAATGAATAAACAACAACCTTTTATGTTAGATTATATAATGCCTGCAACTATCTAACACACCCACCGGACACATATTCAAACATTATAAAATCAAAATATGTTATAAATCAAACAACCATTATAAATCAAATGGTCATTATAAAATCAAAAAACATTATATTCAGACATTATAAAATCCAAAGGCATTTTAGCGCACCTAGACCATCTCGAGAAACAAAACAAAAAATAAGAGTGAAAATAAATAAGTTGAACACACCTTAGAATTGTGTAAACAATCAGATATCGTGTTGAGAAGTAGCGTCAAGATGTTTATACTGCAAAAATCAAACATTTAATTAGAAAGAAAATATATACTAAGTATAATATCGTATGTATGTGTGTGTATAATGTATGTGAAGAGAGAGAAAGAGCGATTTTGGGGAGAGGAGATGAAGATATAAGATTTAAATCTCAGTAAATCTGATTAATATTGATGAGATGAATAATGCCTCAATTCTTCTTTAAAAGCTCCGATATTCCATGTCTAATGGTAACACAATAGATGCTCTTTCCGACGGCGACTCTATGATGACTTCTCAATCAGATCCTAAGAGATATGTGGAAGACGAAGACCAACAAGTTTGTAGCAATAAAAAAGTGAAGAATAAAAGATTAAGAGTTGAGGAGGATGTGATGTTAATTGATGAACCTTAGCCTTGGATTATAGTAGTGGTGTCTCTCTCGTGCCATTTGGTTGGGATATGTTTTTTAGACCTGTCAACGGGTCGTGTCGAGTCGGGTCTTAACGAATGGAAGTTAAAAACACATAAACGCATACACGACCTGTTAATCTTAACGGGTTAAAATTTTGCATTCGTACACGACTCGTTATCTTAACGGGTAACACGAATACGATACGTTTTCAACCGTTAAGCTAAGGAATAGTGTTTTTTATGTTCTTCAAAAGAGAAAAAAGGCAGATCCTCCATTATGTTCTTCAAAAGAGAAAAAAGAAAAATATGTTAATTGTTAAATTTAAACAAATGAAAAATGAGTGATCTAAATTAACTAAACTTTTATATCTAATAATTTTTACCAAATATGCAACATAATCTAGATTTTTTTTTCCTTTGTTTGAAAAAAAAAGAAGAAGATAAAAATGATATATTAGTGTCTAAAAAACAGATCTTATAACAATCTGAAAATAAAAGAAGATAAATGATGACTCTAAAAAAAGTAAATCTGAAAATAAAAAAAGAAAATGAAGAACAAACACATTATAATCTTTTTTTATCCAAGAAATTTCTAAAAAACATTAAAATAGGTTAATATAACAATCAAATGAAAAAAAATAAAAAAAATTACATACGCTTCAAATATTAGTAGCGGATCCAAAGTTAATGGATGGCGGTGTGTTGTTGATGATGGATCATGGCTGTAGGTAATTTTTAGACAAACACACTAAACTGAGTGAGAGAGAGAGAGAGAGAGAGAGAGAGAGAGAGAGAGAGAGAAATTATGTGATGTAGAGGGCTGGGAGGCGTAATAATTGAACCACCTAGAGCAAATAAAAAGATCCTTATATAGTTAAGTTTGGTGGAACACGAAAGACATGTATACCCTTCTTCTATTTGAATATTACATAATCACCTAAATTTAAAAATTAAATAAAAAAATTATTACTTAAAAAGTTAACAGGTGAATCAGGTCTTTAACGAATTTAGCGGGTTCGGGTTGACCCGACTCGTTATTAAATCATGTTAGTCGAGTTGACCCGTTAATGACCCGGTCGATTCGTATCGGGTTATTGTGCCAGGTCTTTTTTTGCCAGGTCAATTTGTATTAATATATGTGAAGAGAGAGAGAGAAAGGTAGGTAAAGAAAAAGAAATACAAGTGACGAAGAGAGAGAAAAAGATGTTTTGGGGAGAGAAGATGAAGAAAGGTAGGTGAGAAAGAAAGGAGAAATACAAGTGACTTTAGGTAACTTTTGGGCAGAGAGAAAAAGAGGATTTGGGGAGAGGAGATGAAGAAAGGTAAGTGAGAGAAAGAAAAGATAAATTCAAGTGTTATGAGTTCACTTAACCTTATTTTAAGAGATTTTTTTTATAAAAGAAAATAATATTTTTTTTCTATTTATTTAAGAACACTTAATTAATTAGAGTTATAACAATTATAATTTATTTATTTTTTTTTAAATTAAGGGAGGTTTAAGTCTCTCCCTTAATCCTACAAAGAAAGAAAAACCCCCTACCCATCTCTATGAGTTGAACCCTTGACCTTAAGACAAGGGTAGAGATTGCCTACCACTAAACCAACCCCTCTCCTTAGAGTATCTCCAATCGTCTTGCATAAATTTTGTGTAAATCTTACATGTCAAATTGGGATTTATACAAAAATAATAAAGAAATCACTTTGTAATACAATAGTCTGTTTTAGACTTTTGTGTAAATATTAAATTACCAATTAGATACGCACAAGTGTAACTTATCCTATATTTATTCCCTTGTTTTTCAAATTCATTTATTTCTAGATACGGGATGAGAGAAAATAGACGCGAGATTATATGACGTGGTTGTGTAAATTGGGTTTGTATTTTACACAATCTTTTTACACAAATCCTAACTGTCAAAATTTCTTAAAAGACTGCTGGAGACTTTTTTTTTTTTTACAAAACGTGTAAATTTTACCCAAACAAAAATTATACACTACGGTTGAAGATGCTCTTAAATAACAAAAACAAAATCTGCGCTAAAATAAAGGAAATTAACACCATCTCAATTAAGGGCAAAATAGACAAAGTACCTAAGTATCAAAAATTACAAGATCAGAAAATATAAATTAAATAAGTTGGACTATTTAAAAAAAGTTGTCCTTGATTAAAAAGTATGAACTTGAAATAACTGCTCGAAAATGTGTGTCCTTGAACCAATTGATTCAAAAAATATTGGACTAGAGACTAATTTTCTATAAAAGGAATATGTAGAACCTTTCTTCAATTTTGAAGAGAAATTTTCAAATACAAATTTCACTGCTATTTTTGCATAAAAAATAGGCCAATGGTATGAAACAAAAAGAGTGAGAATTTGAACAAAAGATAAATAGGCAATTTATTTTATTTTATTTTTTCTAATATATCTATAATTTACTCCTCGTATGTTTTGAAGCAAAATTTTGAAAAAAATTTAAAAAATTCACTTCTAGTCTTCAAAGAAAATTAGAACAATATTTTGTAATGAAACATATAATAAGAAAAAGAATCACAATATAACAAAACATATATAACCAATAACGAAGCTCTAATAAAATATTAAGATATTGTCTAACAGACCCTATACTTTTTGATGATCATTTTTATAATATTTATTTTTATTTTTGTCACGTCATTTTCACAAATTGCAATTGCATTGAAAGTATTAGAGATGCTATTAGTTATCTCTATCCATCTTTAAAATATTAATGTTATAATCAATGTCAGCCTTAATATTGACAAAGAGAATGTGAGAAGACTGAAAATATATTATATCAAAATGTCAGCCTTAATAATATTGACAATGACGTATAACAAATTTTATTTCTGATACATAATCGCAGAGCATCTTAAAGGTTTCTTGGTGGAGGCCTTACAAAAATTCATCTTTAATGAGAATGGTAAAGAGATTATTTATTAATAAATTTATAAAAAAATAAATTAGTAATTTATATATAAAATGAATTATGCTTAATATGTCTTAATTTATATTTTTTAATGTGTAATTTTTGTTAATAAATAAATTATAAAATTACAATTAAAATATTTAAAAGGTTAAAAAAAAGGATGTTTTTAAATTCATCCACGTAATTTGTTTTTTCTCCGCACCAAAATTCAAACTTACGTCAATTTTAACCTAAAAAATAATATAAAATATATTTTATTCACCCCGATTTCTAGAAATTAAAAAAAAGGCCACTAATTTATTTTCTTACCACTTAAAATTTTATTTTCTAATAAATCTAAAAAAAACGAATTTACTTCATGTATACTATAAAAAGAATATGTAGAACTTTTCCCCACTAATTGCAATTTTTCTAACTTATGATAGTTCAAACATTTCACCACTTTCAACACTAATATACCACCTTGCACTACAAGATAAAAGTAGTGCAATTTACTTTATATACGCTATAAAAAGAATATGCATAACTTTTTTTCAATTTTACAATAAAATTTTAAATACGAATTTTATTGCTATTTTTGCATAAAAAATAGACCAATGCCATATCAACTTAACTAACCTTTTTACTCGATGAATCTCTCTATCAGTTCATCCTATACTTCATTCTAACACGCTTTTATTCAACTTAGAAATTAAATTTTAGTATTATCGAACCTGGTACGGCGTCCACTATTGTGACAGTTACGTTGTAGGTTCACCTTTGTGATAGTTATGTCCTCACTCTTGAATGTGATGGTTGTGGATTATATATATATATAGAATCATGAGTCATGTTAATGTGTGCCCTAAGGGCACACATAATACATACTTATAAATATAAAAATTTTAATTATAACATACATTAAATTAGGCACAAATTCTCATATAAAGTGGTATTATTTTTTTTTATTATATGGTGGACACATGTTATTATTTACCTAAAATCATTGCTTTGTATAAAAAAGAAAAAGGAAATAGAATTTTAAATGTAAAGAGAAAGACAAAAGTTGCTCTTTACATTTAAAATTAAAAGGTGCATGAATGCTTATTTTGAATGTAAGTCCAACATACGTCAAAATCTGCATATGAAAAATATCAATTTCGTGAATCATACTTTAATTTTCTGTAACTGAGAAAAAATTCAAACAAGCTTCATTTTTAAGTACACTAATAAATATAGATAGAACTAACAGACATCTAACAAAATGGTGGGCTTTGTGGATCGGAATATATCAATAGAACGCTGCTTCATTTTCGTCCGAATTTTATTTTCATTTTTATAATTATTAATAAAGTAAGTTGATATGTATATGACGTAAAATAAGTAGCTAGCCAAGAAAAAAAAGGGTTATCTTGATCCTACTTTAAATACGATAAACAAATGGGTGATTTTAAATGCACCCACTAGATTAGGCTTCTTACCCCACCTAAAATTTTTATATTAAATAATTTTTACCTAAAATAACCTAATTGAGATCTGTAAATTCACCCCACCAAAAATCCCACACTATTGCCGCTATTACCCGAGCATAATAAAACCCCTTCTTCTCTGATTCTTTCATCCCCTTCTTCTCTTATTCTTTTCTCCATCTGCAGCGAAACTAATCGGTAGATTCTTTCATCCCATCTGCAGCGAAACTAATTGGAAGAAGATTGAAGAATATGATTTTGTCTCTCACTTCAAAAGTATGTAAATTTTCTTCATTAATTTTATTTGTTTTGATAAAGTGCATTTAAAATCATCCTTACTCGATTCTATGTCTTGGGGAACATTTTCAATTTAGCACTTTGGATTATGTGTTCTTGTAGTAAGAATGAAATTTTCGATTGGCCAATTTTTTCGGCTATGTCGAGCGCTATTTCGCCTGAATTATTGATGGATTTGTTTTACAGGTAATGAAGATCGCCAGTTAAAATAATATTTTTTTTAAAAAATTAGTTTTCAATATTTACTTGCTTAGAATTAATTTTCATGTAAATTCCGCTCATAATCTAATGAATTCTATGCAATTGAATTTTTGTGAAAAGTAACGGCAAATTATTCGTCACTAAATGTTCATTTTTATAGAGGTATTACTTTTAATAAACTCACCCCACCTACGGGGTGAGTTGAAAGATTTTTTCAAAAATTAATGGGGTGAGAAAAAAGTTCTTTCAAAGTGGGGTGAGAAGCCTAATCTAGTGGGTGCATTTAAAATCACCCTAAACAAATTTATACCGCCTTTTCTTTAGTAACGAGTAATTTCTATTAAGTGAGTTCCTTGCGATTTTGATAGAGAAAACCAATAGTTTAATTAAAAAATAATTGTAAAATATATTTATGGGCTTTCTTTAGAAAAAAGGATATCATTTTCTAACTATTAGTTTGTGAGACAAACTTTTGATTAGAGGACCAATCTTTTAATCAAGAATAAAATATTAATTATTTTATTATTTTAATTAGTTAAGTTGAATTACAATAGTACCATTATTAAAGATAAATAGAAGAAAATAAATATACAATTAAATTAAAAATTAAATAAATGAAAATAAATTCAAACCAGTAGACATATTAAGTTACATCTTTTCAATTTTTTGTCAAACATATTAAGTTACATCTTTTTAATGTTCTACTAGACATATTAAGTTATAACTTTTCAATGTTCTACCAAACATATTAAGTTAATATGTTATGTTAGACATATTATGCACGTGTCTCTAATACATCAATCCTACGAAATTTTTTGATCAAACGATGAAAAGTCTATAACAAAACATTAATTAACATAAAAAAAGTTTTTATTAATTTATTTTCGAATTGGTCTCATGTTGCAACTGAATAATCAGTTTGCTTATCTATATAACTATGGAAAGTATGAAAATATAATTCAAGGAATGCTATATCATGAGAAATATTCACCAATGTGTGTTTTTAGTTCAAGTGGTCTAATTGTGACCGTGTCTTTCTAAAATTGATATATTAATAAGGGTGCCGGAAAAGTAAAATATGGGTGAATTAGATATTAGGGTTCCGTTTGATAGTAACATAGAAAATGATAAGAAAAACACTTGATTTGTGTAAGAAGTTGGAAAATAACAAAATTTTATGTTTATTTTTAAAGTTGAAAATTTGTTCGATTCAACAGTGAAAGTAGTTTTAATATTCATAAATTAAAATCAATTTGGCGAGATTTACTCTATTTTTTTATAGAAGAAAAATAGGTCATAATAATTATGGATTTGACATTAATTCAGACTAGATATTTGTTTGTTATGATAAAATGGGCACTTAATTTTGTAATTTTGATCCACCAAATTCGTGACCCGTTAAATGGTGAAGGAGATTAGAAATTGGGCTCCTCTAAAGTGGAGCAATTAACCGTAGTGGTAATGTTGATTAATTCCCAGCCTTCTAATTAAAATGAAAGGTCAAGATGGTCACACGACATTGGCAGATTTAAACAAACCCTTTCAATCGTTACAAACTAACAAATCTTTAAAATCAGTCTGAAAATATAGTGGACCCAATCACATAAAGATCTCTGAGTAAGCCGTTACACATCACACCTGAGCCAAATAAATGGGATATTTAACAAAATAAACATGAGACAAAATGGATAATATACCAAAAAAAACCAAAAAACCAAATATAAATTAAAACTACTTTTGTCTTTTACCCAAAATATTGTCCTGGATTATGGTTAAAAAGTATGAGTAAATACCATGAATGGCCATTTAACTATTGTAAAAGTTTTAAAATGGTTACCGGACTATAATTCGTTCCATTTAACCCACTCAATTATTTAAATAGTTCAATTTTAGTCACTTCGTCAAAAAATTATGTCAACCACTAACAGATTCAAGGGCATTTTCGTCTAAACACTAAAAAAAAGAGAAAAAAAAATAATTGTTCCTTCGTCTTCTCCAACTCCGGCCGTCGCCGGCGACAACATTCCGGCTCCTCATCTCTCCTCGCTTCCACTTCTTCCTCCTCTCTCTTCCTCGATGCCTCATGTCTCCTCGCTTCCTCTTCTTCTTCATTCTCTCTCCTCTTTTCTTCTTCCCTTTGTCTAGCTTCCTCTTATTCCTTCTCTCTCCCCGCTTCCACTTCTTCCTCCTCCTCTCTCTTCCTCTTTTCTTCCTCCTTTTGCCTTGCTTTTTCTTCTTCTCGCTGTTATTATTGTCACCGGAGTGTTTTTGCTCTTCTTCTTTTATAGCTCCTAATCCTCCAAACAAGAACAAAGCACAAATAGTCAACATACCCAAACCCATCTTTCTCTCTCCCCTCTTTCTTCTTTGATTGAAGAAAGGAAGAACCTTTTGAGTAAAAGTGTTGTCGCCGGAGGAGGAGGAGGAGGAGGCAGCCTGAGTTGAAGAAGACTCCGGAACAGTTTTTTTCTTCTTAAGTGTTTGGACGAAAATGACCTTGAATCCGTTAGTAGGTTGAAGGAATTTTTAACAGAGTGGCCAAAATTGAATTACTTAAATAGTTGAGTGGGTTAAATGGAACGAATTATAATTTGGTGACCATTTTAAAACTTTTACAATAGTTAAATGGCCATTCATGTTATTTACTCAAAAAGTATTGTCCTTCATTTGAATCAAGTTTTCCTTCATCCCAATTTTCTAAACCAAGCGTAATCAAATTTTAATAATCATTTACCAGATAAACAAATCTACCTCATCTACAATCAAAATTAACAACATTTTTCGGTAATCAAAATAGGTGTCCCAAGAATGGCTAAAGTAAAATATAAGGGAATCTTTTTAAATTTTAGATATTTTTTAGAATAAAGGATATAATTTTTCGACTATTAGTTTGCGACACAAACTTTTGATTAAAAGACCAATCTTTTAATCAAGAACAAAATACTGACTATTTTACTATTTTTAAAGCTGAAAATTTATTCTATAAAACAGTGGAAGTAGTTTTAATATTCATAAATTAAAATCAATATAGCGAGATTTACTCTTTCTTTTATAGAAGAAAATTAGGTCGTAAAAATTATAGATTTGACATTAATTCAGACTAAATATTTGTTTCTTATGATAAAATCGGCACTTAATTGTGTAATTTTGGTCCACCAAACACGTGACCTGTTAGATGGTGAAGGAAATTAGAGTGAATACTAGTGTCTAAGCTATTTGGAAAAAAGAATATGAGAAAATATTATTTTCAGAGAAACAAAAATAATATTTTTAAGAGATAATGAGTTATAGGGCATCGCTCCATAATGTTTTATAACTCTAAGGACGGACTCATGTTTAATAAAGAAAAGTAGTACTAATTTCATAATTTGGTTTTATAATAAGGACACTTTTCATAATATTAATTTATTTTAAGGAAAATGATAAATGTTGATGGACAAATATACCCCTAATTAGTTTAAGTTAATGTTAAAAATAACAAATATCTCTCTCTCTCTCTTCAGTTCTCATTTCTTCTATCCTCTCTCTCTCTAAAATCAAATACATTGCTCTCTCTCTCTCTCTCTTTAAAATCAATAGACCAACCTTACCTCCGACCAACGATCTCAGTTCCTCCACCACCACTTGACTTTTCGATCGTTTCGCCGAGAGGATCGGAGCACCGTTCTCATCTTTTTCTTCTTTTTTTCTGCAGAGGTAATCATAAAACAGATATAACTTTTGATTGAACCGTTGGATCTAGCTGATTTTCGAATATGTTGTTCAGAAGACAAGGTTAATGTATAATCGCGTAAATCAAGACGATCGAAGGTCGTTTTGTTATCAAAATCGATCAATTTTGACAGCCCAGCGGGATATTGAAAAAAAAAATTCTGATCGTAACTTTTTTTTTTTACGATCCCTACGTCGATCCATATATATATACATATATATAAATAGAGTGGATGTTGATCTCATCAATTTTGTTATTCTATGTTTTGTAATGGTTCTAAAATCATTTTAGCACATTTTTGTTGTTGTTTAAGTGGTGCTAAATGCATTTAGCATCTTCTGGTTGCTGTCCAGGTGATGCTAAATGCATTTAGCACCTTCCGGAGCGCATTTAGCACCTTTTGATTGCTGTCCAGAAGGTGCTAAATGCATTTAGCACATTCTGGAGCGTACTTAGCACCTTTTGATTATTGTCCAAAAAGTGGTAAATGGTTGCTGTCCAGGTGGTGCTAAATACATTTAGCACCTTTTGATTGCTGTCCAGAAGGTGCTAAATGCATTTAGCACCTTCTGGTTGGTGTCCAGGTGGTGTTGTCTAGAAGGTGCTAAATGTATTTAGCACCTTCTGGTTGCTGTCCAGGTGGTGCTAAATGCATTTAGCACCTTCTGGTTGCTGATAGTGTCATAATAAGACGTGAGATGTTATAAGGAAGGGGTATTAGTGTCTTTTTTGTACAGTGTCCTTAATTTACATATCTAATTTTTAAATGTCCTTTATAATTATATTATTATTAGAATGAGTTCTTATGCCCAATTGCCCCCATTTTTAACTATTGATATATTTATTAAAAAAGTTAAAAAGATACCTAATTTACAAAATATTAAAAGCATTGTTAGGGAAAAAAATAGGAGAGAGATGCCCCACGTTTGATCTTTTCAATTAATTTACTCTTTTTATTCATTATTTATGTTATAGTGTGGACAGCTGGATGCCAATTTTACCCTTTTGAGAAAGATCGGCTGGTTGGACTTGAATGAAAGACATAGATGGATTGAATTGAATGAAGGCTGGGCTGGACTGCGTGATCACTATAATTAAAAAAAAAACATAATATCAAAATGCAAAGAAGTTAATGGCACAGTTGCCAGCACAATAATGCAAAAGAACTATAATTAAGATAGAATCAACAAGTTGTCTCTTAACCTTTGCTAAGTAATTAAACACCATTTAGATCCGTTAGATGTTTGTGCTTTTACAGACTGCTCTCGTAGTTAGCGACTAGCTACTATTTTAAGTGTTTGTTTGTTTTGATTTTTGGTTCGTTTTTGAAATTTTAAAATGATAAATTCACATTAGGAATCTCTAACCAACTGTCTACTTATTAGGCGGACAACAACAATAAAAAGATGGAATATTATTGTCTATTTATCAAATCCTATAATATATAAGTAAAATGCTCTCTTTTAGCCCATCCAAATTTCATAAACACCTTGTTTATCTGTAATATTGGTTTAAGAAGTGGTTTACAACAAAAACTTGGTAGAATTGTTACTAAGGGTGTTGGCCATTTTTGAAAGGTTTGGCCATTTACTCATCAGTAAAGTAAATATTGTGTACAATAAAAGAAGCAGAGGGGCAAAACTACATAGCAACTACTAGCACGTATTTATTTCATAGGGATTATTAACTTTACTTTTTTACATCAACGGAGAAACTTCATGCGACTAAGTGTTCAGGTTTGAGACCTAGTTACATAGTTAACATCCTAGTTACTTTGTTTTCGGTAAAGAAAGTGTATTTAATTGAACAATTAATATGGTTTAAATTTCTCAAATTTGGCCTTAATACGTTCAGCACTTCTTGTTTTGCTTGTAAAGGTGATTGGGTTCATAATTGGATTTTGAAGCCGAGGAACCTAGATACAACTCGAATAGTCGAATGACGAGATTACACAGATGTTATAAATTCTTTGAAAGACATAAATGGAAAGAATCTAGTGCGGAAAACATTAGTCATAGGAAACCACTGACCCATAACCTACAGCTTTCCATGCCCCTTTAAACCACTGCGCCACTAGCAGGTCAAATGTCAACAAAAAATACTAATTTGAACAAAATAGAGAAATTAATGGCAATGTGAAAATATTGAATACAAGTTTGCAGACAAAGAAAAATAAGTTATAAAACCTGTTAATTAAAGAGCGAGAAAGGCACGGTCATTTTATTTATAAAATGCAAGTTGCGTATAAAGTATTTGTTTTTACTTAAGTAAAAACCATGTTGAAAGGCGGCAGCAATAAAAAGTTAATCTCAAGATAACCTATAAATAGGGCCGACATTGAGTTTCAGGGGGTCCTAGGTGAATTTTTTTTTGCCTTGGCCCTTTTGTATATTTGTAAATTCAAGCAATATAAGTAAATTAAGAAACTCGCAGCCCAAAAAAGCCATATAGCAGTGATATATATTTGAAGAATTACAAAAGAGTAATTAAATTTCTTACTCGTATAAAATTTAATAAATTAAAGTACAAATAGAGAGAACTAAAGATAGAGAAAAAAAAAATTAGAGAAAGTGTTTGTAGTTGAATATGGAAAGACGCGTTAACAGAAAAACTTATTTAAAAAATGAGGAAGAAGGAAGACAAAGAAGGAATTAACTATACCTCGTAAAACATAAGCTAATGAATTACTAATATCGTGATAAGGATTAGTTGCTACGCCTCATTTTGCACTTGGGTTTTCTATTTAATAAGGAAAACAATGGATGGCTACGCCAGGTTCAAACACATGAACAAGAAGACAAATAATCTTTCACTAAAAGCCACCCTCTACATAAAATGTCTCAGTTCAGTTGCTATTATTCAACATAAAATTGTTTTAACCACTAGATGAATATATATATATATATATAAGGGGTAAAAATAATCAGAGGGGGCCTGCTATCTCGGGAATCCTAGGCAATGGTTTAGGTCACCTATGCAAGGACCGGCCAGCCCGTAAAAGCTATTAATCCACACACTCATAAAGAACAAAAATAATATGATATTGTAAACAAATAAAGAAAACCATGTCGTCCTTTTTCAATTTTAGAGAAACTAAAATTAAAATTAAAAACTAAAATTAAAAACTAAAAACTAAAAACTGAAACTGAAAAAACTTTTTTAATTTTGAAAACTGTATATGAAAAAATGTCATTAGTTTGAATATAACACGTCTGAAAACTGAATTTTTTTTAATAAGACAATTTTTTCCTTTATTAATTTATTGGTTTATTCATGTTTTTGGGTGTTTTGGGGCAAAATAGGTAATTTACAATAGTATGTTTTAAGCTTTTAGTTTTTAGTGAATAATTTGCCGTTTCAAATTTTTGATAATTTTAAGTGGTAAAAATTCAACTGCCACTTAATTTTTTAAGTTAACAAATAATTTTCATGTACACTACTTAAATCTAAAAACTTTAAGGACAAAACAAACAACCCTGTGACAGATTTTCTGTTTGATTGACTGGATATATATATATATAGAGAGAGAGAGAGAGAGAGAATGCAATTAAACTTTGATCGGCTTTCATTATTTTTTCACCTTTCTGTGTGAGAGCTCTTATCTCTTTATTTGCAGGTGTAAAAGTTTGAGAAAAAAACAGAGAAAAAAGAAAAAAAAAATGGATTTTTTTTATTGAACGAGTAGAGAGAGAAGAGGGAAGGGGGGTGTCTGTTTTGTGTTGAATAACAGGAGTTGCAGAAGTTTTGCACTTTTGCTCCGTGTTGGAGAGAGGGGGAGAGACCCAGCTATTTTTGGAGCAAAAGTGGGGTTTGGTTCCAAATTAATGAAGTATAAAGGTTATAGAATCAATGATATTATTGAATACACATTAAGGCTAAGGATCATACTAATATATATATATAACTGTATTAAATATATATTATAAATAAATAAATAAATAAAAAGAAAAAAATTGTGCTAAGAGCGCAGGCCGCAAGACCCTAACCACTTTTTCCTTTTTCTCTTTATTCTCTTGCATTAATGATTAATGCATATATTCAGTGGTGTAGCTAGGATTTCTCGGTGGGACGGGTTAGGCTAAAAAGAAATACGAGGGGGTTTGGGGCGGCACCTCCAAAAAAATTTTAAGAACTTATTTTAAAGTATTTATCAAATATTGACTTAAAAATAATAAAAAATAAATACTTATTTGAATGAAACAAATGCAAATACTAAACACTTATATAATAGCATATCATAATTAGAGATTTAAAATAAACAAAACGTGTTTTTTGCTATATCTACTCACATGTGACACAAAAAAAATACATTATATAAACTAATGAAGTTGAACCATACGATCCTTTCGTGAATCAAAATCATTTATGAGCAAATCCAAATCAATCTTCAGTAAGCATTTTCAACCCACACTTACTTCCTAAAGATTCTAATTTATTATTTTAATAAACCTTAAACTTTAATTTTTCACACAAAAACCCCTATACTATTATACATATAGTTTTATTATTAATTTTTTTTATTTTTTTTGGGACGGGCTGAAGCCGGCCCTAGCCGACTCTTAGCTCCGCCCCTGCATATATTATCATTTCTCAGCTCTCTCTTTCTCTTAATTCTCTTTGTAGGATCTTCATGACTTCATTCTCTTTAGCTCTTGTAGATTGATCGGCCATTGCCCATTGAAAAAAAAAATCGTAGCTTCACTTCTATTTAATTAGTCAATTGTCTCCTTATTTTCTAACAATTAACTTCATTCTTTAATCTTTATTTATATTATTGTCTTTAATTTTCTCCATATAATTTTTTAAGTTTTTAGTTTTTTTAATTAATAAATTGTATTATTCCTTGTGAAATGGTTCAGGATTGTGAAAGCTTTTGAAACTTGGAAGATTTGATGACTTTATTTAAAAAGTTTTGCTCCTAATTTGAGGTAAATATAACTCTCTAAATATGGATTTAAAGTATTTATTTACTAGAATATTGATGTTATTTAATAATTAGTAAAGTTCATATTATTATTAAAGTATTTATTACTAGAATATTTATGTGGGTTTAATAATTTTGTATGTTAATCTAGGTTAAGCTAGTTAATATGATGATATTAATAATGTTAATGTTATTATTAAGTATTTATTTACTTGAATAATGATTTGGGTTAAAGTAATGTTATTATTAATTTTTTGTTATTTTAGGTTATAAACAGTGGAACATCAACCACCAAATAAAAAAAAGGAAAACTATTTTCTCATTTTTTGAGAAAAAGAAGAAAGAGAATAATGAACAATATAATGGTGATAGTTCAATACCTGATCTTCAAGCTCCTTTTATATCCCATGTAGCCAAGCCAATGGAATTAGATATTGAATGGTATACGGGGTTGCATAAACAAATTTGTCAATATCCTGTTAATCAACATGATGAGGTTCGACGAGCATATATGAATTAGGGCCCATAACAACCTAAATTAGCCGAGTATCCGAAGTGGGCTATGCGAAAACAGAATCGCCGATTTTAATATATTTGGTTCAAACAATTCCCATGGTTAGAGTACTCTCCTTCAAAAGATAAAGCGTATTGCTTTCCATGCTTCCTCTTTGATCAAGCAAATAAGTCAATCAACCGTTCTTTAGTTGTGAGCGACGGGTTTAGTAATTGGAAGAAAGTGAATGATGTCGTAATCGAACTTCTAACTCTTAGCATAGCTTTGGATCCTAGTGACTCTTTTAGATCATTTGATGAGAACTAGATTTGCATGCTAACTACAAAATTCTATCCAATTGATTTCACTACCCAGGATATACGTGTATTGAGATCTCAACTAACGTATTACAAGCTTGATGTTGTTTGTGATCCCGAGTTTCATAAGTTTTCTACCCTTGCCGAGTTATTCCGAGAACTAGTTTTAAGAAGAAAGTTGGAGGATTATACTATGCTTAACAGATTGATCCGTCTTGTATTGACATTTCCTGTTTTTACGACAAGTACATAAAGATCATTTTCCCATATGAATAACATCAAAACATATTTATGCAACTCAATGGGGGATGTAGTTCTTGCCGATTACATGTTGCTGAATATCAGCCGAGACCTCGATTTGAAAATTGATTTAGAGTTTGTAATAGATGAATTTGAATCATTAAAAACTCGTCGAGCTCAACTTTGTTAAATATTTTTCGTTATGTATAAATTCAAATATTTAAATTATGCTATTAAATTTTCTTTTCATTATATGGTTATACTTTCGATTTTTTTTATGATTTTTTTTGTCTATCACTATTAGCCCACCCTTCGGAAGAATCTTAGTTCCGCCTCTGAGTATGGATGTCTAACTAAAATCAATGATATAGAATTCTAGTTGTCATTGTCAATCTTTGAAATATTAATGCTATATTATATAAATTTAGAAGCCACCAAAATTAATCCCGAAAGGACTCTAAGTCTAACTTAGAGAAAAATAGCATGATAAAAACATAAAATTAAGAGAACATATTTGTTCATACAAAAAAAAGAAAGAAAAAATAACACTTATGTTAATTTGTACTTTAATTTATATATAGTATAGCTGTATAGATAGAGATATGTGATTTAAAGTCCCACATCAACGTAGAAAAAAAAGGTAACATGAAAACAAAATCTAGGATTATAGAGAGTATTGGATTTTAATGTTTTATGAAGCTTTTCGAGGTGATTGGTATAGTTTTGATAAGAAAAAAATTATGTTTCTTTACAAATTTCTTCTTGTTAGCCTATTATTATGTTGAATATTGTCTATCATGCTAGTTGGATGGCGGATTACAAATTTCTCATCAAAAATACTTTTCTCCATTTCTCGCATACAAGCTAAATTAAGTTATTCTATATCTTGCCTTAATTTTTATTTTATTATTTTATTATTTTAATACAAGATAGCTAATTGTAGATTTGAGCAGTCTTGAAGAAGGGGGTAGGAATATTTTCAATGGTATAATCAAAATAGCAAATTGTAATTACTTTTAATAATGTTAGCTAAAAAAATCTTAGGGGATTTTTTTTATAAAGTACAAAGTTAATTGTCTCTTTCTATTGAAAGACACAAATCTTAAAGGAAAAAATTCAAAAACTCCAAATCAATTAATTCTGGATAATTTTACAGTTAAATATAATGCATTAATATTTTCCTGGAATACCTTCCTAAAGATATATATATATATATATATAATTAAAATAAAATATCTAAAATCATGCTAGAAAGTTAAATTCTTGACCAAACATTCAAATTCAAATCTAAAAGTCAACAAACTAATGATGCTAAAACCATTGTATCAATTTAAATTCTGATTAACCAAACATTCAAATTCAAATCTAAAAGTTTATCCAATGCATTTGAAATTTAAAATAAGTCAAGAAACAAACAAGAAGAATAATAACTTAAAATCTTTAATGGTCAACATATGCAATAATTCAGGTATTAATGCTCCAATATATTTGTGGACAAAAATAGAACATCAATAAAGATAAAATCATTCAAGCATTTTAAAGATAATTTAGCATCATCCAAAAATATTAAGTATTAAAAAAAAGTGAAAAATACCAATAGTACAATATAGAAAATACTAATCCAAAAACAATTTTACAGTTCCAAAAATGAGCAATAACGTAGATATATGCAATCTAGTCAATGCAAAAGAAAACATAAATTATGTGTTATTTTTTATTGTTATTTTTTTAAAAAAATGGAAATGGGAAAAGTGGGAAGTTAGTTGAGATGAAAGAAAAAATGAACAAATATTTACTCAATATTTTATCACTATGAAATCTACAACAATAATAACAACGTATTCGCAATAGTCAAATGCAAATATCTACTGTGATAAACCATACATCCGTTATGATAAATCGTACACAACGCAACAAATCTGTAAGAACCTGATATCTTAACTCGCATTAGGACTTCAATTGAGAATTATGATTCAAAAGAACAGCGACTATAGAAGACTTACAATTCATAAAAGTTGAATATTGACCTGATACGAAGCCAAAGCGTGCACCCAACCATCAAACAATTTGTACACCATATCCTCATATGAACTGTATGTTGCTAGTGAGGGAGCTTAAAAATAACAACCATAATTTGGGCTAGCTTGAACATGCAGCCAAGCCCCAGCTATATGCCAACTTAGAATCTAACTTAAGAGAGTGAAGTTCGGCTTGTGGCTGAATATATTGTGAACGCCAAGTAAACACTTTTGGCCAAGAAGATCGTGCAAAGATCATCAAATGCCGAGATGGTCGTGATGACATCATCAATGCCGAGATGGTCATCTTCACAAATAAGAATAAGACACATGTAACTTATACTATTTTATGACATCTATAAAGTGTTGGAGTACTACCCGAGTTTTGCCTTTTATAGTCTTTTTACAGTTCACCCTAAAAGAGCATTGTAACCTAAATTCTATACTTATATGTATAAGAAGGAAAGCTCATTATGAGGGTCCAGAATTTTAGGTAATTCATTGTAAAAAGAGAGAACTAATAGCTTACTTGTAATTCTCTGAGTCTATCATCTTTGAACATATATACAATGACACACATAAAAAGGAAGACGTACTGCCAGAATATCATCAAAGCTAACGGAGGAAGCTACCTTATAAACAAAAATCCTTGTCTCCATTACCATTTTTCATTATTCACTTAATTGATTCTACTTTGAACATACCTTTTGAGGAGACCCAAATATTTTGCCACCCACATATAACAATAATGTCACTAGCAAAAAAATTAACAGTTCTCTCATTAGTTACTTCTGTTGGAAAAAGATAGAATAACTTAACAAATAACTATGAAACAAAACCCCATACTCTACGATATCAATCATGTTTGGAGCTCTCCAATTTCATTCTTTCCAACTTACGCATCTTCAATCACTATCTGGACAATTTCAATCCATGAAGAATTATGCTTAGCAATTGATGCTAATATTGACAAAAATAAGCAATAAATTAACAGTTCACCTTTACCATCACAAATTTTTAGCAGCTATGAACATGAATAAAGCCTTTTGTGTTTTTATTCCTTTATTTACTTTGAATCAAACCCCTGTGAATAGTAGGGCATCAACATTAACAAGTTTTATAGTTATGAATGTTTATTAGAGAATTAATAAAGATTCATATATTTAATTTCTAAGATCAATGAAAGCCTTAAATTTTATAGATAACAAATCAAATATTCGAAAGACAAAATAATGGAAGATAAAGAATAAGGACAAGCGAACTAATTATTGAGGTAAGAGATAATATACTTTTGTAATTGAAGAGAGAGAATGAGGAGAGACGAAGCTAATTAAGATGAAATAAGTTGAGAGAATATATATATATATATATATATCTTGTTAAAACAAAGTTATCAGGGAAAGAAAATTATATTGTGGAGAGATAAAAAGAAAGTTGGCAATCGACGTAATCAATGTGAGAAATTTTAGTGGATCCAACTTGTGCATGTAGTGATTCTATTATATTGGTATATAAATTATGTTATGTCAGTCACTCAGTCCATACGAATTTGTTTGAAAATAAAAAAAAGTTTAATACGCCTAAGTTGATAAAAAGTTTAATATATCTAAATGATAACAAGTACAATATGTCTAAAGAGATAACAAGTTTAATATCCCTCACCAAAAATAATTAATGAAATATGCCCGAATGAAATCAAATTGAATGAAACAACAAAAATTTGCCAATGACAATATATCTAGTTGGTCTTTAACAAGGTATCTTGGTCCTTTATGCCAAAAACCAAAGCAATAAATAAATATTACCAATGCATATGACACGACAAAAACAAAATGCAACATAAATATTAGGTGTAAATATGAGTTCATATATTTTTACGTCAACTAGATAAAATGGTATAAAACAAAAATGAATATATATGTTACAACAAAGAAATTTACAAGAACCATATCAACTATAACTACACATGCAAAAATATAAACTACTACAGAAATATATAAAAAAGGAAAGAAATCAAAGAAATCAATAAAATCCACCGGGAAATATCATAGGGCACTAAATTTGTTGAAATTTAAATATAAAAAATCTAATCCACATGAACATATATAGAATTACTAGAAAAACAACAAAATTAATCAATAGAAGAAGAAGGAAGCCAAATAAATCCATAAAATAGGCCCGAAAATATATTTGGACATTAAATTTGATGATATTTATTTAAATATGAAAAAGCTAATACACCTCCACCAATATTAGGACATATTCACCTAACAAGTAAATCCTTTAAATAGTTACAAACTAACAAATCTTTAAAATCCGTCTGAAAATATAGTGGACCCAATCACATAAATATCTCTAAAGCTGTTACACATCACACTCGAGCCAAATAAATGGGATATTTAACAAAATAAACAAGAGTCAAAATGGGTAATATACCAAAAAAAACAAATAAAACAAATAAAAATTAAAACTACTTTTGTCTTTTACCCAAAATATTGTCCTGCATTATGGTTAAAAAGTATTGCCTTTCATTAGAATCAAGTTTTCCTTTATCTCAATTTTCTTTTTTCTTTTTGAAAGCAAACAGCCAGAAATTAAATTAAATCCCGCATCACAAAAGTTTGAAGCCAGCTTGGGATATCAGACCCCCAAGTGCACAAAAACTCAGACCTAACGGCAAAGGCCGCTAATGAATTGGCCGCCTCATTCGCGGACCTCAAAACATGAGCAAACGAAACTTAGGAAAACGATTTAGCAAGATCTAGTGAATCTAAAATAAAGACACCAGAATCCGCCCTGGGGGGGGGGGGGGGACTTGTCGAGCAGCATCTTAACAACGCGAAGGGCATCACTGTTAATCTCAATCGTTTGCAAACCCAACGAATTCGCAAACCTCAAGCCTTCGAGCACCGCCAAAGCCTCGGCCGCCTCTACATCCATTGCTGAACATATAGGAATAGCTCGAACTCCAACCATAACTCCCGTGGAATTCCTATAAATAATGCCCAGTCCAGTTCTCCCCGACACGGGGTTAACCGCTGCATCAACATTTAATTTAAACTCGCCCTCCTTTGGCTTACCCCACACCGCTGCCACCAGAATAGGGGGAGGATCTATATCTCTGAAAGCTGATAAAAACGCACCAACATACGCTTCTGCGGCTATAACGAGAGCAGTCCCGGACCGCCCTTCCTTTCCTTGCACTCGTTCATTTCTGTCAAACCAAATATACCAAGCAAGCGTGGCAAACATAGCCGAGTTCTAGCTCTCACCCGACTGAACTAAAGAAGCACAAAGGTTACCAAAATCTCCCCAACTGGGAGAATTATGTGTGAGACTGGCAAGGCATGAAGCATTCCAGATTTCTTGCACGCTCGGGCACGACCACAATGCGTGGTAAACTGTTTCACGCTTCGACTTACAGCGGGGACACAGAGTACTCGAAATCACTCTCTTCTCAAAGAGAGTCATACATGTAGGCAATAAATTTGACGAAGCTCGCCATAGAAACACACGAATCTTATTGGGGAGTCTAAGATTCCAAAGAGCTTTCCACCATACACCCAAGGAGAGAGATGACGATGAGACCAAATTACCCACCAGCCGAGCAGCCCGATAACCACTACGGACTGAGTATTCCCCAGACGAATCGAAATGCTAGACCAGGATGTCTTCCCTGGCTCTCGACCCCATTGGAATTCTTAAGATATCTTGCACCTCGCCTTCAAGGAACCATTCCCTAACCTTTACCTCATTCCATGAACCCGAAGGGAGGATTAACTCACTGAGCTTTGCCTCCATGTTCGCTCCCCCCGGGGCCCAAGGTTTAAAGGACCAGGGCCTAGGAACCCACCGATCTCGGAATGCCAAGATATTGTCACTGTTACCGACTCTCCAACGAATACCTTGCAAAATAAGCGACCGACCCCACCAAATCCCACGCCATAAAAGAGACCCCTTCTTGCGAACCCCTTCATCAAGGAAATTGCATGTAGGAAAGTACTTCCCCTTCAGGAACCGAGCAAGAAGAGAATCTGGCTCCTTGAACAATCTCCAGCCCACCTTGGCCAACATGGCTTGGTTAAAAGCACTCAACTCCTTAAATCCCATTCCGCTTGCAGCCTTAGGAACACATAATCTTTCCCACGATGCCCAATGAATTCTCTTCTGATTCCCGTACGATCCCCACCAAAAATTCGCAAATAAGGAGTGAAGCTCTCGACAGAGGTATTCGGGAAACCGGATACATGACATTAAATAATTTGGAATAGCTTGTAAAACAGCTTTAATCAGGATCTCTTTCCCTCCTCTAGAGAACTCACAGCTCCGCCATCCTCTAATCTTCTTTAGAACACGCTCCTTAATATCGTTTGACATCATCCTTTTGCTGCGGCCAAAACAGAGAGGCATTCCCAAATACTTATCAATTCGAGGAACCAGCTTCATCCCAGCCGCACGAGCACACGCCCTCCGCTTACGGGAGTTAAAATTCGGACTGCACACCAAACTTGACTTATCAAAATTAACCCATTGCCCGGACGCTTCCTCAAACCTCTCCAACAAAACCCGAAGAACCCTACACTGATGAGTATCTCCTTTCCAAAATATCAAACTATCGTCAACAAAAAACAGGTGAGACAGTTTTAGCCCACCTCTTGCGATATTAAAACCTTCTAAAGCTCGGGAGTTCACCGCCTCCCTAATCAAACCATCGAGACCCTCGGAGCATAATAAAAAAAGGTATGGAGATAGCGGATCCCCCTGACGAATACCTCGCTGTGGCCTAAGGAACCCTGTACAGTTTCCATTCAAAATGAAGGAATATGTAACTGAAGACACGCACTCCATTACCCAAGAAATCAACTGCTCACAAAAACCCAAGTGTGACATAATCGCACGCAGAAAGTTCCATTCAACTCTATTGTATGCTTTACTCATATCAAGCTTAGCAGCCATTAACCTCGCTTCGCCTGTTTTTTTCTTATGCAAAAAATTCAACGATTCGAAAGCCATAATTACATTATCAATGATCAAGCGGCCCGAAACAAAAGCACTCTGATTCGGCGAAATAATACTCAGCAATATCTGTTTTAATCTATTAGACATTACCTTCGATATAATTTATACGTCACATTGCATAAATTAATAGGCCGAAATTCAGATAAAGACACGGGCTGAGCTACTTTAGGTATCAACACAATATTTATATTATTTAAAGCAGCTAACGAGATACCTGAATGAAAAAACTCACGGCATAGGCTCACAATATCATGTCGAACGACGTGCCAATATTTTTGGAAAAAAATCAGAGGAAAACCGTCCGGACCCGGGGATTTGGTCAGTCCCATCTGAAAGAGAGCAACTCTAACCTCCTCCTCAGACACATCGGCACAAAGCTCCCTATTCATTGCCTCCGTAACTCGCGCTTCGACACATCTCGTAACCCGCTCCATCAAAACCTCAGAAGGGTGGGACGTCGAAAATAATTCTCCAAAATAATCCTCTGCAACTCTCGTCATCGCGGTCAACGAGAACTGCAAAATCCCTGTTGAATCCTTCAAACCATCTATAGTATTTTTGTGTTTCCTACGAGAAGCCCGCAGATGAAAGTACTTAGTATTACGGTCCCCCTCCTTCAACCACTCCGCCTTGCCTCGCTGTTGCCAATAGATCTCCTCCTGGTCAAGCAAATCCGCCACCTCTCGCTCCAAGTCTTTAATTTGAACGAATGACTAATCGTCAATTTGGCTAGACCAAGCATTTTCAAGTAACAGCTGTTTCTCCTTCAACCGAGTAGAAAAGCCCCAAAATGACTGCCGGTCCCACACTCTCAACTCCTTAGAACACTCTAGGATGCCCTTCTGTACCCGAGATAGCGCTGGCAACCCCTGCGTATCACCCCGAGTCCAAGAAGAAGACACAATCTCAGCACACTCTCCATACCTTATCCATGCTTTCTCAAAGAAAAACCGGCCACGCCGCCTCGAGTTCAGAGCCCCCTAGCCTGAGACCCCTCCTTCCAAGTAACGGCCAACATACGATGATCCGAGAACCCGAAGTCCAGATGAGTAATCCTAGCGTGCAGAAACAGAGCTTTCCAGCTATCCGTGCACACCCCTCTGTCCAATCTTTCCATAATCGCATTATCACCCCAACCACGTCTCCAAGTGAATTCAGGACCGAAATAACCCAAATCCACTAAAGAACAATCTGCCAATGCCTCTGAGAATGATGCCATTTGTTGAAAGGGTCGAGAATTACCCCCCCGTTTCTCATGACCACTCAACACCTCATTAAAGTCCCCTACACATAACCACGAAAGTAAGCACTGGCCCGACAGCTGACGAAGCAGGTCCCAAGAACGAAATCGGAACTGCGTTGCCGGTTGACCATAGAATCCCGTAAACCTCCACGACATCCCAACCTTATCCGAAATACAAGCGTCTATATGAGAGGATGAAAACGACCGAATACCCACCTCCAAATCCTCATTCCAAAATAGCGCCAGGCCACCCGTTAAGCCCTCCCGATCAACTGCAAAGCAATTCTGAAAATTAAGACAAACACGAAACCCATCTAACTGAGACACCAACATTTTGGTTTCCATCAAGAAAACCACATCAGGAGCTTTAAAAGACACCATTTTTCGAAGTGATGCGAATGCCTGGGTGTTCTCAAGCCCCCGAACATTCCAACTTAATAGATTCATTGGGCTCGGCGGGACTGCTCCGCAGTCATCGCCATTGAAGAAATAATACCACCTGCCAACAAATTAGTGTCTCCCTGTACCGTCTCCCTTGCACGCTTACTCCCATTCCCGGTCTCCACAGGGTCACCCGCCCTTTTTACACGAACCACAGAATCGTGCAATATCATAGGCGAATCCCCACCATTGACAACCCGTTTTTTCCTCCTACCAACTTTCGGCACTTCCTTTTTACGTGTCCTATCATCCTTCGGCCCCACAAATTTTCCCACGTGAAACTGCTCAACCCCGCCCAGCCGAACGGTGGTCCCCAATGCATCTCTTCGACCCCAACCCTCCAGCACTGCATTCGGATCAACTACCAGCACACCACTGCCTATACCCACAGGCATTACCGAAAGTTCCTGGCTAGTACAATGGTTATCAGAAGCAATTGGAACGTCTACCAGGCCATGCATATCAGTAGCCGGATGCAACCGTGCGGGGGGCTGCACTTCCTCACTATGAACTGGTCGAGCCGCCGACGAATAACTACTAGAGGAACCATTCAGATCCTCTCTCTTTTTAGCAGAACTTTCCCGAGACACAGAACTACTAGCCCGTAACCAAGAACCATAAGGGCGTTTCCCACCCCGACCCTCCGGCGACAAGTTCAGGAAAACAGGACAGTCTTTGAAGCCATGGCCAATCCGACCACATTCAAAACAGAAATCAGGAAACCTTTCGTCTGAAATCGGAATCCACATAGGAGATATGTTATTCGGCAAACCCACTGTGACTCCACGTTTAAGGGGTTTCAAAATATCGACGTCCACGCGGACCCGAAGAAACTTACCGAGGCAATCACCATTCAGACCCACATCCACATCTACTACCTTACCAAGCTTACCGCCAATCAACGAGGCAATTTCCCGTGAGCGACATAGAAAAGGGAGATTGTATAGGCCTACCCAGAATTTCGCAACAGAAAACTGCATGGCCGACGGTTGGATCGTGCCATCGATAGGTTGAATGATCATTAAAGAGTGCTCAAAATTCCATGGGCCTTTTCGCAACACCCACTCACTGTCCTGTTCCGAGTTGAAAGTGAAATAAAAGGTATTCTGCCCCACCTCCGCAATTGAAAAATCCTTACCCCACGCTTTACGCATCGTAGCCCTAAGACCTTCTTTACTCGTCTGCTTGGTCGACAGAATTTTCCTCAGCAACACCAACGATTCCACGCCCTTATTCTTGCTCAGCAAGTCAGCGTCAACCACCGTCATATCTTTTTCCTCCTCCGTCAGGGATACTGCCCTCATTAAGTTCTCAATATCGATGTCTTCCATATACAATAAGAGGCCCACAAACAAAACTGCAATCGTTGAAAACCACACAACAACTTGGACAGAAAAAAGAAAGAAAGAAAAGCACCCTAACAACGCACAGCGAGGTAGGGGAAAAGAAACCCTAGACGGAAGCTAGAGAGATAAAACTCTCATAGGGAGCCCTAGAGAGAGAATTGGTATGAAAGCAATGCATCTTTAATCCTTTATCTCATATTTCTAAACCTACACCAAATGCATAATCAAATTTTAACAATCATTTAACCGATAACCAAATCTACCTCATCTATAATCAAAATTAACAACATTTTTCAATAATCAAAACGGGTGTCCAAATAATGGTGCAAAATATAAGAGATTCTTTTTAAATTTTAGATATTTTTTAACTCTTTTTTTTAATTTAATTTAATCATAATCCATTTTGATTATTCAATTTTGGTTATTCCAACGAAAATCAAACAATGGTCCCTTATATGAAATGTCACATGCTTAATCACATGGGCCCCAATCCCCAACCTAGATCTATGCCTTAATTTAAAGATGGTGTATAATTTTAATGAAGGTAAAATTGTTTTCGCCATAATAATTTTCTAAGGTTGTTGTATATTTGTAACAAAGGTAATAATCTTTTTAGAGAAGTTCAAATTCATAATTTATCAATCTATCTGTTATAGTAAATAATGATTATAAATCAATAATATATATATAAACTAAATTAATCGAAGTTACAAATTATTATAATCATGTTGTATATAAAAATTACGAGCCTTATAAAATTTAATGAAAATTAAGTATATTAATTTAATTAAGGATCAGTTAGTGAAAGTAAAGTAAAAAAGCTTTTGATATAAAGAATACTAATTAAACATAAATGTGAGTAGGCCCTCCTCCGTAATTCTCCAAGAAATAATCCAACGAGCAAACACAAAAATTACTTTTGAGGACCCATGATCCGACAAGAAGAAAACCTAGGGAAAAATAACTTAAAAGAAGATGGATCAGTTCAGAGGTTTCAAGGCCCAAACTTTTAATTAGAATACATTGAACAATGGGCCAACAAAGTTCAAACCTCGCATGCTTGGACTTTTTTAAGATGGTTAAATATGGGTGTTGCACTTTAAAACAAGGAATAGTCTAAAAAGTAGAAAGGATTTTTAGTTAATTAACTATCTAAATTACTCTACTACGAGCATCTTTAAAGAGATCTTTAAATCTTAAATGAAAAAATATTTGATAAGTCATATAAGATTTAGAATATCTCCAAAAGGCTCTTCGACTTCTTATTTTACGGTTCCATTTGATAGGAACACAAAAAATGATATATATATATATATATAAACAATCAATTAATTTGAATGGGAAGATGGAAAATATAAGGGGTGTGTGACGCCACAAAAATATCGTGTTGTGTTAACCCAAGTGCAGATCCGTCAAATTGTAATAAAGTCACGGTAGTCCAAGTATCGATTTACAGGAATAGTTGAAAAGAAATGAAATGGATCACAAATTTACGATTTTCTAATTTTGTAAAATTATTGTTTATAAAAGAACATAAAAGTAAAACGGTTGTAACAAAATTAAGAAAGCACTAAAGTTTATGGAAGTTGCTTGCGATATAAGAAATAGCGATTACTATCTCATACAAAAATTTCAAAACAACATTTTTGGGAATAGTGAATGTGGTATATCCCTTAATAGTAAAGGGTGCGAAGCTACAACTCATTTTTTGATTTTGAGCTATCAACAGGGAATATAACAAGATTCCACCAAGTATGAATTTATCAAGAGTATCTCTTAACAACGGGTGTGAAGCGAAGCAACTCATTCCCGATAAAGCTAATCTGAAATAGTGATGATTAATTCACCACAAAAAGGTTTAACATTAAGCATGTATTCAAAATCTCATGATTTAAATGAATGAAAATTAAATGATAAATCCTTACAATGAAACGAAATGAAGTTTATGGCATAAATTCGTTAACTAATCAATTATCACCCAAGTAAGACAATAAATAATCTAAATAACACATAAAGTGTATAAAGCGCTCAAAATATCATCAAGTAAATCAAAGATTAACATAGCAAATTTATGTTTTATCTAAGGATCTTCAAGAACTCATTGTAATCTCTACAAAGAGATGAATAATTCGAAAGATCTATAGACAAAGAAAAGTTGCTACAAGCTTTCAAGAACTATGCAAGTATATTATATTTCCATTTATGTATAAGAACTAAAGATACAATGCATGTGAAGTCTAATCATCATATAAAAATACCTAGAAAGCTTGTAGAATGGTTGATTTGGAAAGGAAAAGGATTTACAACTATTTAACAATATTTAAACATGGATTAAGATACTAATTACCATAAATTATATAGCAATTAACTTATGTAACCATAGCAAAAAGACTATTCCATTTTAATTGTGTAGACACCCCGATCCGTGACTCCCGCAAGAACCCTAACGACCTTCGAGAACTACTGTTTTTGAAGTCCAGGACCCACCCGAGCACCCGAAACTACCCCGAAAGGGTTTGTTGGCCAACAAACCTGTTTTTAAGTGGGATTGTCGCACGACATATCAGTATGTCGCGAGACAATCACTGATATGTCGCGCGACAATCACTCCTTTGTTGCACGACAAACCCTTCTGACCCCGACCATCCACTCTCTAATAAATCAATCTGTCAGAAACATCACTTCAGCCGTTTGTCGCGCGACATTGGACACATTGTTGCGCGACATATGCCCCTTTTGGGAAGTGTCGCGCGACAATCTTCCCCGAGCAGTATAAATAGGCCAACACCCCCCAAAGGTTCAAGGACAACAACTTGGGATTAAAGAATTATTGGCTTATATCTTATCTTCTAGTCTTTCATCAAGCATTCTCGATTCTCGTCTTATTTCTGAAGAATTATCGAATCTATTTCCGACACTCGACGTGTCCCGTCTCTGGAATCGAATTCTCGAAAAATATCTGAAGAAGGAAAAGATTATTATCGCCGAAAATCTCTCCGCCATATTATATAATCTCTCTTATTATTATTCTCGTCGGGAAGGTAAAGAAAGTCTCTTCTAGTATTTAACATTAAATATCTGTGTACTTGTTTTATTTCTGTTGTTTTGTCCACGTTTTATTTGAACAAACTTATTGCCAAGTTACAAATAGTCTACCGTTTTCAAAAGAAAAGACCCTGATAAAACCATTTGCAAAACCAGAAGAGTAAGTACATTATCATCCGGATAAAATTCTATTTTCAAAACCCGGACCGGTAAAACTTACTTAGGAATTAAAGACTCGGTATATCCTATCTGTTTCATAGATTATGATATGTCTGGTAGAACTCCCCTCAAGAGTTCCAATTCCATATTGAATTAGTTCTGATACAAGATCCAACACATTTTTTGAAACAAGTCAAAACCAGAGAAAAATCGTCGTTATCTGAGAAATAACACGGTAAAACTCCATCTAAAGTAAAACGACTCTTGTCACTTACATTTATCTTTCCTAAAACTAAACATTGGATCTCGGAACACATAGGTTTTCATCCCTTTCTCCGTTTTTCCAAAATTAGGGTTTTCACTTGGAAAGTAGTAGACTGTCAGTAAAAGCATCCAAGTTTTTCAACATAAAATAAACATATAAGACCACTAGAGACCGAAAGGGCGGAATGGGTGCTTAACACCTTCCCAAACCGTAATATAGTTTCCGAACCCTATAGAATCCTGGTTTCGCAAACAAATGTGTAAAGAAAGGCTTGTCTGTAGCCATTCCTCTTACACAACCATTTTGTCCGTTTTCTCGTAAAACGTACTGGCGACTCTGAATGAACCCTTTTGCATATAGAAATAGAACATAGGAACACCTGATGTGAACCATCAACCAAGATACTCCAGCAAAAGGAACGACGAAATCCGTTCTGACGTTTCAGACGCCCAAACAACGGGGACGAGACCCGGGGGTCGCATTTGCGGATTCTCACAAATTGTAACAATAACAATTATAAAAGAAGAATTCATTCTTAAAAAGATTGTAACTTAAAAGATGAAGGAGAAAAATACAAGAGCTCTCAACTATTTTTCTCTCCTAATTCTTTACAATCCAAGATATCTTAGCCAACAAGCTAAGAATTAATATATATGTATATATATACTAAAATTTTACAAAAAATATCTAATTAAATATCTAAAATAACCTAAACTAGTAAAATAGCCTAAAAGTGGTGTGAAAATGCCAAATAGACAGGGCATCCAGCAGACTTCCATAATCAATTATAAATGTTAAATATTAAAGGAACAACCAGCAGACTTCCATACTTTCATTTAAGATCAATCATTTGAAGAACATTGCTTTCCGTATCTATAAACACATAAAACAACTACAGAAACACACTAACTCAGGCTATATTAAATACAAAACATGCTAAGGCATTAATCGCAAGATACGTCAATAATTAAGGAAAGGTAATGATTTAAACGCGACAAACAACTCCGAAAACATCATATGACTGGCAATATTATGCGTTTATCAGTGAAGTAACATTAACTTTTACTTTTTGTTCTTTTTTCATGGAATTTTTTTCTTCTGGTGGTGGTGAAGAAATTTTTCCATAAGTTTATAAAGGATGATGGAGGAAATATAAGTATGAGAAGGAGAGCATCTCACCTCATCATTCAACTTATTTTCCATCTTCTTACCCAGATTAATTGTTTTTCTTGTCATTGTCATGTGCTATCAAATGGAACCTACAAGTTTGAAGAGTGAAAACCGCACTTTTCAAGTGTTAAAGTATCTCCAAGAGGTTGTTCAAGAGATACTCTTCAAAATTGTACTTTGCAGACTTGCATGGCATTTTGAAGAGCAACATTTGTAATGGTCTCCAACTCATTTCAAGAAACTCTTCAAACTTGATTATTTAAATATTTTCCTTTACTTTTACTTTGAAAGTAAAGCACATTTTTACATTGGTATGCTAACACATTGAATAAAATAATAAAAAGATACATTTGAAGAGTGAGCATCGCCTCTTGGAGCCTAATGAGTGAAGGAAAAAGAAAGTCATTTTCCTGTATGCATTGGTTTGCGATAAAATAGAAATATAAATGTGTTATGTTTGTGTCACAAGTAATTATTAAGTTAATAAAATATAATAACAAATTATTAAAAATATAATATTAACTAAAAAAAAGATATGTTTATTCAAATTATAGGAAAACTAAAATGATGCAATACGCATTAACATAAATTAGTGTTTACAATAATTATAATTATTTTATAAGTGTAATTTTCCAATAACAATTATTATGATAATTTTAAAATAAATAATAGCTTTTTAACTCGTGCGATGCACAGGCGTATTTATAAATATTACATTTTTGCTTTATTAGATGGACTCTTAATTTCACGCTTATAATGTAATTATTCATTAAGTATATTAAAAAAACGACTCTAGAAAATGAAACTTAAATATAACTAATAGTTTGGGAACATACTGTTAAATCTTAATTAAGCTAATAGTTTTCTCATAACAATATTCGACATTTCTTAAGAACAACAATTAAAAATTTTATAATTAACATACACACAAATTAAAAAGAGCAAGTAAAACCTAAATATATAAATTTAATTCAAAGAATAATTTTTTGGTGAACAACATAAGGAATAATTATAAATATTTATAAACAGATTTCATTGCTGAACTTGCTTCAACCTCCTCTTTACACAGTCTTATGAAACAAAAATCTGCACTCATCTATAATTTGTAATTTATAGAACAAAGGTTTGCCTGCTAATTCAATCGACCCAAACAAGCTTTTTACTGTGGATGCTGGGTTCAATGATCTCCTCAGACTCCATTTTTGTGAGTCTCAATTTGAGGTGACACGTATAAATCAACGGGTCTTTTCGATATTTGATGGGGTTAAATACTAATTTTATCATTGGCCTACAAAGGTAATTCAACACTTTTACCTCCAGTAAAATCCTATTTTTACCTCCAGTAAAATACCATTTTTTACCTCCAGTAAAATACCATTTTTACCTATGTGACCTAAGCATACACATCATGTACATTCTAGAATACATGTGACCTAAGCATACACATCATCTACATTCTAGAATACATGTGACCTAAGCATACACATAATATACATTACACAAATTTACCTTTTTGCCCGTCATTTTTTACCTATAAATACCCCCCTCATTCATTCATTCAAAACACACCAAAAAAACATATCTTCTTTCAAGAGATATAAAGCCATTGACAATATAAATACAAGCCAATTTTCGAGGGTCTTATACTATCTCTTTTCATACCCCAAAAATACTAATCCTTATACTCTCTTTCTCCTACACAGTTTATTATTTATTCTGTTGAAATATTTGTAATCCTAATTCTATACTTATAAATAGAATTAAGGAAATTATAGAAAGAAAGAGAGAGAGAGAGAGAGAGAGAGAGAGAGAGATTGGTAGCTTGTATTATCATCCAAATTGATTGCCTTTGAGCTAATACAAAGCAAGCACACACAAAAGGAGGACGTACTGCCGGATTAGCATAAGCGCTACCGGGGGAACCTACCTTAATAAAAAACGTCTCGTGCTCATCTTCATTTTTAATCAGTTTCTGCCGGTACTGTTCACAGTCACTGTTCACATATAGGTGGTACTGTTCACAGTCACTGTTCACAATTACTGTTCACATATACAGTGGTACTGTTCACAACCACTGTTCACATATACGGTGATGCTGTTCACAATCACTGTTCACAGTTACAATCCATTATTAAACCTCTAATTCACCATTATTTATTGATTGGTCGATCGTTAATTATCTGTTCTAGATTTTGACACCATCAGTTTGGCGCTGTCTGTGGGAATGATAAACTCTCTAAAGCTCTTGTTCTTTAGAAATTACAAGTGAATTTTCGGTGAAAAACTCAGAATCCCGCGGGTATACGTAGCTCAATATTCTCGGAGGCATAACTTCTTGCTCATAACTCCAAATCATGCAATTCTGGAGTCCATTTTGGAGAAAACTTTCAAGAGCTACAACTTTTCATTACAAGCTTTCTTCAAATTCGTCCATCTCGGGGTTCAAAACTTCGATATAAACTTTCTGGAACGAAAAAGGCTAAAATCCCGCGGGCCTATGGTGACTCAATATTATTAGGCGCATAACTTTGTGCTCAAAACTCCAAATCATGTGATTCTGGAGTCCATTTTGAAGAAAACTTCAAGAGCTACAACTTTCCAGTTCAATCCTTTTTCAAATTTGGCCATCTTGGGGTCCAAAACGGGGATACAAAGTTGCTGCAACAAAAAATGCAAAAATCTAGCAAGCCTATGCTAGCTCAATATTTACGGGCGCATAATCATTCAAAAATCCGGTTATCCAAGGGGATAAAACCCAAAAGAAGAGATAAGTTATTTTTTTGATAACTCATATATGATTTTTTTCTCTTTATTTTAATATATCTAAGGTTGTATCATTTTCTTACGATCAATAATCTTTATTGTAGGTAAAATTGACGAGCTTCCAAAAAATTACAATTGAATGTAATTTTTATCAAGTTCATCTTACAAACCACAAGAAAGAAATTAAAGAGATTTTCCGCAGATATCAAACTTCCACAAAGCTAAATGTGATTTTGAAGTCCATCAGACAACCGCTGGACCACCCCAGTCCAAAGAGACTTGGCTGAGAATGATCATCTACTGTTGCACCACTGGTCAGAGATCAAGATTTTGACGTTCCCTGGTAATAAATGAGAAAATTGTCAAAATTTGTCTAAGTCAGAAGAGGGCATGGCTCTACTCAAGACTTAGCAAAAAAGAACAAATTTTTCTTTTAAGAAACCCTGGTAATAAATGAGAAAATTGTCAGAATTTGCATAAGTTAGAAGGGAGCAAGACTTTACTCAAAACTCAGCACTTTGCCTAAGTTAAAAGGGAGCAAGACTCTACTCAAAACTCAGCAATTTGCCTAAGTTAAAAGAGAGCAAGACTCTACTCAAAACTTAGCAAAAAGAACAAATTTTCCTTTTAAAAAACCAAGGACTTAAATGAGAAAATTGTCAGAATTTGCTTAAGTCAGAAGGGGGCATGACTCTACTCAAGACTTAGCCAAGAAGAACAAATTTTCCTTTTAAGAAACCAAGGACTTCGAAAAAATTGCTATCAACATATAAGGGCTATGTTTTAAACAGTCACAAGTGGAACATCTCTGGAACATTTTTACAAAATTCTCACTAGAGGTGCACATTATCTAGTCACTCAAAAAAGGCTGAAGAGTTTGAAGATCATCAGCACCAAAATTCAAAATAGTACTTAAATCAGAAGAAGAATAATCAGAAAAATCATGGCGAATATCCCCTAAAGCTGTCCAGTCAGAGCCCGTTGTTTCGGCAAAATTCGCAACAAAATCATCTAGCGAAGATTGCGACAAAAAATCGTCCGAGGAAGCCTGGTAAACGGCGTCTAAGGTAGCCTGGTCATAGGACGGATTTGGAAATGACGGCATATCCACTTCAGTCAGAAAAGCCCCATTTTCTATAATATTCACGGTAGTCGGAATAACAGCAGGCACGTTATTTTCTGCCGACGAAGGGAACCTCGAAGAACCTTCAAGAGGGGCAGAGGAGCATAACGGGTTAACGCAGGAAGACCCCCCTTCTAACCGAGCCTCTAATGCCGTCACCCGTGCTTGTAACTCTTCTACCTTCTGTTCAAGAGAAGCAAGGAGAGCAGTACAGCCTTTAGTGGGATTTTCGATTCTCGTTGTGGGTTCAAAAAGGAATGAATTGAGAGTCTCAAGATATTGATGTTTGGGGATATTTTGTAAAATATCTGCAACACTTTTCATCCCGAAAACAGTGAAGATTGTGCGATAATCCTGACGAGTAATCACATCCAGAAAAATTTGTGCATATTCACACCATGGCTGACATTTCTTGCGTCTATAAGTACAAGCAGCACAAGAATAACCTGTACAACGGAAGGTATTCGGCATACTTGTGATTTGCTTTCCCTTATTCATGGGTATCCCCTGTAAAAGGTATAAGAAGAAGATGGATCTTGAGGGAGATGACAAGAAATAGGGGACAAGAGGCATCTAGCATTGAAAGAATCCCGAAGACGAAAAGCTGTCTTCTTAAAAAGTCAAAATATGCAGCGCCCCCCGCGTGCAGCGCCTCCCGCGTGCATCTAGGCTCCACCGCCCTAGATCCCTCTTTAATGTCGTCATAGGGGGAGAAAATGTGTGTATGATGTTGATGTTGATGCTGCGGTAATGCTTTTCTAAAAAAAAGTTATACAGATGTATATATATATGTATACGTATATGTATATATACATATAAAGACCTCTAACACAGGCAAAAGACCTCTAAAACAGGCGAAAGACCTCTCAAAGGCAAAAGACCTCTTAAAAAGGCGAAAGACCTAACACAGGCAAAAGACCTCTTGCAGGCATCGAATTGTCGACCTTGTTCACCTACGAAGGATTTAGGCTTAAGACATTACGAACTTCAGAGCTCAAAGCTACTACTAGCTCCCGGGTTGAAGGATATCCTCACCAATCAGCTCATCCGAGCTAAATGATAAGGATAGGGGCAATTGATGGGGTTAAATACTAATTTTATCATTGGCCTACAAAGGTAATTCAACACTTTTACCTCCAGTAAAATACCTTTTTTTACCTCCAGTAAAATACCATTTTTACCTATGTGACCTAAGCATACACATCATGCACATTCTAGAATACATGTGACCTAAGCATACACATCATCTACATTCTAGAATACATGTGACCTAAGCATACACATCATATACATTACACAAATTTACCTTTTTGCCCGTCATTTTTTACCTATAAATACCCCCTCATTCATTCATTCAAAACACACCAAAAAAACATATCTTCTTTCAAGAGATATAAAGCCATTGGCAATATAAATACAAGCCAATTTTCGAGGGTCTTATACTCTCTCTTTTCATACCCCAAAAATACCAATCCTTATACTCTCTCTCCTACACAGTTTATTATTTATTCTGTTGAAATATTTGTAATCCTAATTCTATACTTATAAATAGAATTAAGGAAATTATAGAAAGAAAGAGAGAGAGAGAGAGATTGGTAGCTTGTATTATCATCCAAATTGATTGCCTTTGAGCTAATACAAAGCAAGCACACACAAAAGGAGGACGTACTGCCGGATTAGCATAAGCACTACCGGGGGAACCTACCTTAATAAAAAACGTCTCGTGTTCATCTTCATTTTTAATCAGTTTCTGCCGGTACTGAACATGAATCAAGCCTTTTGTGTTTTTAGTCCTCCATTTACTTTGAATTAAACCCTTGTGAACAGTATGGCATCAACATTAACAAGTTTTATTGCTATGAATGCTATTTGAATTAATAGACATTCATATATTTAATTTCTAGCTAAGAGCAATGAAAGCCCTAAATTTCATAGATTACAAATCAAATATTTCAAAGACAAAGTAATGGAAGATAAAGAATAAGGAGAGACAACAAATTGAGGTGAGAGAGAATATATTTTTGTAATTAAGGAGATACATATATATATATACTTGTTAAAACAAAGTTATCAGCAATTAATATAAACAATGCAAGAAATTTTAGTTGATCCAATTTGCGCATTTAGTAATACTATTATTTTAGCGCATAAAGTTGGTTACGCCGGTTACTTGGTCCGTACGAAACTGTTTGAAAATAAAAAGGTTTAATATGCCTAAGATGATAAAAACTTAAATGTCTAAAATTATAACAAGTACAATACGTCTGAAGTGATAAAAAGTTTAGTAGGCTCACCGAAAACGAAACAATAAAAATTTGTTGATAGCAATTTATCTAGTTGGTCTTTAACAAAGTAACTTCGTCCTTTACACCAAAAACTCAAGCAATAAATAAACATTACCAATACATTGGCATGACAAAAACACAACACAACATAAATATTACGTGCAAATATGAGTTCATATATTTTAATGTCAACCAACTAAAATGGTACAAGACAAAAATGCATATATATGTTACAATAAAGAAATTTACAAGAACTGTATCAACTGTAACTTCACGTGCACAAACATAGAACTATTGTTTGTAAATACATATTGATATAATTACTTTGATTTATTGTACACTCCATAGTTGAAGTGTAAGTAGGACCAGGCTGGGCAAATGCAGTAGGCTTAATATAACTATCTTTACCAATTTTAAAAGCTTGATGTTCTGGAGGGGGATGAATGGCTCTTACCACCCCAGAATCGATTTTCCAATCTTTATAAAAGGTTTCTAAAACATTTATTTGTGGGAAATCGATTTCAGTTTTTATAATATGTTCATAGAACCAAAGAGCAAAAGGAACAACTTGCACATGTTTATCTATATAAGCATAAAATAAATCCTTAAACTCATATTGTTGATCATCAGTATAATAGTCAGAAAACCAATTTCTAAATTCGTTATATTTTTCTTGAAAAAATTCTTTATTTATTTGATTTATGTCATATACAAATGGTTCAGAAATTGTAACAACATTTATGGATTTAGCATTTATACGTAAATCTACCATATTTACACCCAATTTTGATATAGTATCTGGTTCATTTTTAACAGGTTGTTCTTCATTAGAACTAGCCGGAAGATAAACACCATGAGGTATATTTTGCTTAGGATTTATAATTCCTTTAAAGACAAGATTATTAGCTTTAGTAGCAGAGTTTACAATTGATGAAGTAGGGGTATAAAATTCTCCTTGCCTAGAGGACTGGGCAAAAGAATTAGTTATAGTACTAGCTAAAGTATTAGCAGGAGTATAAAACTTTTCTGAAGAAGTTTTAAAAGAATGTCTAGAACTAGTTGATAATCTAGTTGTTTTATTATTATCAAATTTTATAATAACATCACCATCACTGAATTGAATTGAACTATTTCTTCAACTTTTCTATTTTCTACAGGCTCAGGTGGAGCAACAGCTTCTAATAGCCATGCAGAAGGAGGAGTTATATCTTTCCACATAATAGTACGTGGGATAGCAACATCAGATTTTAACAAATTTGTTTTAAGCAAAATTGTTTTATCTTTACAGTCATATAGATGAGCATGAGGACTTAATGTATTCATAACTCTATAATAAATTCTATAAGTGAGATTTACAGGTTTAGATCCTGGCTTCATATTATAACCATGTAATTCAAGATTTACTATTAAAGTATCAAGTATATTCCTGTCAGATAAGGAAATAGAAAGATTTGGATGGGTATCAAAGTATACAGGTTCATTACAAAGACTTGATTGAATCATTGCTAATAAGGAATCATTAAAACGTAGGTGACGACAATCACAAAGAGCTATAAGGAAAGAAGTATTTAGACCTTCAACGGTCAAAGGTTTAAAGGCTACTTGTACTAGTCCGATAAGTAAATATTTATAACGATCTTTATATCTTTAATTTCTTCTGGTGTAATTAACTGTATAGAATCAAAATTATTTCCTACTGGTATAGTTTGTTTAATTGTTTTAACAGACATAGTCGAAAATAAATTAAACATCCTAGTTTGATAAATTTTATCTAGACTAACTTTAGGTATATTCCAGTTTAGAAGAGTTTTTTCTATATCACGAAATTCTATATCTTCTCTATTTTTAATTAAGGGTTTTGTTTTAAAACGACTTACAATAGAAGATTGTGATCTAGTCAACATATTTGAAAATTAGTATAATTTTCTGTTACACAAAATTAATAACAGAGTAGGCAAAATCTAACTCAACTGTCAACGAATTATGAAAAGAGAAGCCTTAGAACACCGTACCTCGGTTTAAACAGGCAGAACTTCCAACGCGACTTAAGTGTTGATCAATAAAATAAAAGTTTTTTTTTAATCTTTGTCTTTGCTCTGCTCTTTTCTTTTATTTTTCTTTTAAATCCTCCTGTTCTCCAATTTGGTATCAGAGGAGTTATCTAATTGATCAACACCTATGTCGCGTCGGAAGTTCTGCCTGTTTAAACCGAGGTACGGTGTTCTAAGGCTTCTCTTTCCATAATTCGTTTATAGTTGAGTTAGATTTTGCCTACTCTGTTATTAATTTTGTGTAATAGAAAATTATACTAATTTTCAAATATGTTGACTAGATCACAATCTTCTATTGTAAGTCATTTTAAAACAAAACCCTTAATTAAAAATAGAGAAGATATAGAATTTCGTGATATAGAAAGAAAATTTCTAAACTGGAATATACCTAAAGTTAGTCCAGATAAAATTTATCAAACTGGGATGTTTAATTTATTTTCAATTATGTCTGTTAAAACAATTGAACAAACTATACCAGTAGGAAATAATTTTGATTCTATACAGTTAATTACACCAGAAGAAATTGAAAGATATAAAGATCGTTATAAATATTTACATATAGGACTAGTAGAACTAGCCCTTAATCCTTTGACCGCTGAAGGTCTAAATACTTCTTTCCTTATAGCTCTTTGTGATTGTCGTCACCTACGTTTTAATGATTCCTTATTAGGAATGATTCAATCAAGTCTTCGTAATAGACCTGTATACTTTGATGCCCATCCAAATCTTTCTGTTTCCTTATCTGACAGGAATATACTTGACACTTTAATAGTAAATCTTCAATTACATTGTTATAATATGAAGCCAGGATCGAAACCTGTAAATCTCACTTATGGAATTTATTATAGAGTTATGAATACATTAAGTCCTCATGCTTATCTATATGACTATAAAGATAAAACAATTTTGTTTGAGACAAATTTGTTAAAATCTGATGTTGCTATCCCATGTACTATTATGTGAAAAGATGTAACTCCTCCTTCTGCATGGCTATTAGAAGCTGCTGCTCCACCCGAGCCTGTAGAAAATAGAAAAGTTGAAGAAATAGTTCAATTCAGTGATGGTGATGTTATTATAAAATTTGATAATAATAAAACAACTAGATTATCAACTAGTTCTAGACATTCTTTTAAAACTTCTTCAAAAAAGTTTTATACTCCTGCTAATACTTTAGCTAGTACTATAGCTAATTCTTTTGTCCAGTCCTCTAGGCAAGGAGAATTTTATACCCCTACTTCATCAGTTGTAAACTCTGCTACTAAAGCTAATAATCTTGTCTTTGAAGGAATTATAAATTCTAAGCAAAATATGCTTCATGGTGTTTACCATCCGGCTAGTTCTAATGAAGAACAACCTGTTAAAAATGAACCAGATATTATATTAGAATTGGGTGTAAATATGGTAGATTTACGTATAAATGCTAAATCCATAAATGTTGTTACAATTTCTGAACCATTTGTATATGACAGAAATCAAATAAATAAAGAATTTTTTCAAGAAAAATATAATGAATTTAGAAATTGGTTTTTTGACTATTATACTGATGATCAACAATATGAGTTTAAGGATTTATTTTATGCTTATATAGATAAACATGAGCAAGTTGTTCCTTTTGCTCTTTGGTTCTATGAACATATTATAAAAACTGAAATCGATTTCCCACAAATAAATGTTTTAAAAACCTTTTATAAAGATTGGAAAATCGATTCTAGGGTGGTATGAGCCATTCATCCCCCTCCAGAACATTAAGCTTTTAAAATTGGTAAAGATAGTTATATTGAGGCTACCGCGTTTGTCCAGCCTGGTCCTACTTACACTTCAACTATGGAGCATATGATAAATCAGAGTAATTATATCAGTATGTATTTACAAACAATAGGAAGTCAACTTATTCGTTTAGAACAAAACATTGATGATATTCATGATACTTCTAAAGCTAAACAGTAAGAAGATATAACTAAAAAGGTTGAAGTTTCTTCTTCACTTTTAAAGCCTACAATTGAACTTTCTAAAGGTTTTTCTTTAGGTAAATCGACATTAAGTCAAGAAATTATAAATGCTTTAAAAGATAAACTTGATTCTATGAATATAGGCAAACAAGTTTTGCCTATAACACATAGTGAAGATGTTTCTGATGTAGAAATTGAATTTTCAGATGTTTCTAAAATTTAAAATGAGTTTATGAATATACAAGAAGTAATTATCCTTCTAGGTCTACTAAGGAAGTTATTATGCCTCCAGGAAAATTTTATTATCCTAGGCCTACGCCTCAAGATATATTGTTCGAAGAAGAAGCCAATATCACTGCTTCTAATTTTAGTGCTAAAACTATATATGAATGGACTATAGATGGTTTATCTGAATATACTATTTTAACTCAATTGCATCGTATGACTATGTATTTAACTGTGTGTAAAGCCGCTGGCAATACTGATAAACAAATTGCTGAATTTATAATTGCTGGTTTTGGTGGCCAACTTCGTGGTTGGTGGGATAATGTCTTAACTGATTCACAGATAAATGAAATTTTAAATTTTGTAAAAATAGTTCAAACTGTTATCAACACTAAAAAACCTGATGGTATAAGTGAAATTAAACAAGAACCCACTACACAACAAAATGTTGTGTATTCCTTGTTAAAATCAATTATTATAGCTTTTATTGGTGCTCATCCTGATATATTAGATAAAAGTAGAGATCTACTCATAAATTTAAAATGCCCTACTTTAACCCACTTTAGATGGTATAAGGATACGTTTTTATCTAAAGTTATGATTAGAGCTGATGCTAATGCAGACTTCTGGAAAGAAAAATTTATAACTATCTTCCAGTATTATTTGCTCAAAAGGTTAAAAATAGAATTATTCGTAAACATGGTGGTACTTCTATACCATATTCTCAATATACTTATGGTATGCTTATAAGTGAATGCATTTTAGAAGGTTTAGCCTTATGTAATGATATTAAATTAAAAGCTCAATTAAAAGCTCAAAACCTTACTGGCAGAAAAAAAATTGGTGAATTTTGTGACCAATTCGGTCTTGATATAAAAATCCCCGGAACACCTACTCGTCGTCCTTCTAAACATAAACAGAAAAAGACTAAACGAAAATCTAAAAGAAAAGATACTACTACTTCGAAAAATAAACCTTCCACTTCTAAAAAATCTAGTAAACTCCCTCTTAAAAAATCTTCTAATACTAGTGCTATTGTTTGTAAAAAGTGTGGTAAAATTGGCCACTATGCTAATAAATGTTGGACTAAAAAGAAAATTAATGAAATTGCTGATGAAGGCTTAAGAAAACAACTTATAAATGTTTTATTAAATCCTTCTGATGATGAAGAAGAAGATTCTAAAGAAGAAAATGATGACCCTGAGATCGATGATTTTGGTTCATCTTCTGAATTTGATAGTTCTAAATCTGAATGTAATTGTAATGCTCAAACAGATTATTATAAAGCAATTCTTGAAGCTAATGGTTTAAATATAAATGTGCTTTCTAAAGAAGAACAAAATATAATGAATGATATTTTTACTCCTTATACTACTTTTACTATAGTATATATCGATGATATTTTGGTTTTTTCCCAAAACATAGATCAACATTTCAAACATTTAAATATATTAATAAATGTTATTAAAAATGCAGGTTTAGTTCTCTTAGCCAAGAAAATGGTTCTATTTTAAACAAAAATTAAATTTCTTGGTCATAATATATCCAATGGTGAAATTGTATCTATAAATCGTTCCATAGATTTTGCGGATAAATTTTCATATATAATTACTAATAAAACCCAATTACAAAGGTTTTTGGGAAGTGTAAATTATATAGCCGATTATTATAAAATTTTTACTATAGATTGTGCTCCTTTATATGAACGCCATCGTAAAAACCCTCCTCCTTGGGGAGATAGGCATACTAAAGCTGTTCGTATTATTAAATCCAAAGTTAAACAGTTGCCTTGTTTGGCACTTGTTTCTCCTTATAGTTTCAAGATTGTCGAAACTGATGCCTCCGATATAGGGTATGGACGAATTCTAAAGCAGAAATTTAAAGCTGATTCTAAAGAAATCCTTTGTAGATTCACATCTGGAAAATGGAATTCAGCACAATTAAATTATTCTACTATAAAGAAAGAAATTCTCTCTATAGTATGTTGTATTTCTAAATTTCAAGATGATCTCTTAAACCAAGAGTTTCTCTTGAGAATTGATTGTAAAACTGCCAAAGATGTGCTAGAAAAGAATGTCAAGAACATTGCTTCTAAGCAAATCTTTGCCAGATGGCAAGCTATATTATCAGTCTTTGATTTTAAAATTGAGTTTATAAAAGGAGAGTCTAATTCTCTACCAGACTTTCTAACTTGTGAATTTTTGACAGGATATAAAAGATGACCTCCTCACAGCCAGGAGGAAAAGGCCATGGTCGCGGTACCTACAAATAGACCACTATAGACTTTAAACCATCTTTTAAACATGACAATTTTAATCAAGAATCTTCTTCTAGAAATCATGCTTCTGGCTCTAAATCTCCAGGTTCACAAACTGGATCTTTTGTAAACGTGCTGAACACTCCAGCACCACCTCCTTTTAAAAAATCTATTCAAGATTTTGTTATATTTCTTAAAGAAAATGATAGAAAATAATTTTCTAATCCTATACACCTAGCCAAACAATATTTTGAACATGACCAGGAATTTCCTGTTTTAAATGATAAAAAAAGGGCGTATTATGAAGCAATTTTAACCGAAACTCATTCTTGTAAAATTGTGCAAGTCAATAAAAACCCCGGTGCACGTGGTAAAGAAGCGGAAATCCAGTTTTCAAAATGTTTTATTGCGGGAGTCCTTGACTTCCACGATTGGGGAGTAAATCCTAACAGCACTAATATGCTCCCTATATATTGAAAGCCTTATACTTATTAGGATTATATTGACGCTTGGTCAAAAGCTTTTTTATACCAAAATTCTTATAATACCCATACTTGGTGTTTTCGTTTGGAAGCTCTTCAAGAGCCCTCAGTGGTTTTAAAGAACCTCCCCCACTGGTTTTATAATTGGTTCCTCAAGTTTGGGCATGAGGAAGATATTCTTCATGAAAAAATAAAGCCTATTTTTAAAGAATATAAAACCGTTCACCCTAAACATTTGGACGAAACTCAACCCATAAGGAATGCTGTCTTGTTGCGATTCCTGGGTCATTATTCTATCCCCTGGATTTTTCAATGGTCTTATGCCATTGGAAACAACCAAAGCCTTTTTATTTTTGCCAGATATTTATTTTACAAACGGTGGCCTAAGTATGAGCTCGATGAACTTATTCCTAAAATGATTTTGGATTTAAATGCATACAAAGAATATAATATGTATGTCCAAGAAGAAGAAAAAACGAAGAGAACTGAGGCTTTTATGAATTAAGAATTCAAAACTCTGTCTGTTGCCTCCATTAAAAAGAAGTATCCTGATGCTTCTCCTGAAGAAATAAAAAGAAATATGGTTAAAGCTTTTATTTCTCAATTGGGTTTTCTTGATGATGACAATATGTCTATGTCCTTTAAAGCTCCTTCCGTCACTCTGGAAGATTTAGAAGAAAATTTGGATTTTGATGAAAATGAAGACATGGAAAAATATATGGGTATGTCTTGGGCGGACCAAGTGGACGCCATGGAAAAGGTAAAGAAAGAAAAGGTTGAGAAAGAAAAAGAGAAAGGGCCAAATGTGGAGGGGCTGAAGTAAAATTATTGTTTCGCTATAATTGAAGCTTCAGCCGACGCTAAAGACAAATAAATCTATTGTTGAATTTGCATGATTGATAGTACTGTGTAAACCTTATTTATTGTTGTAACAGTGTGGATTTTAAATGTTTGTTAAATCCGTTTAAATTCCTAGATTATAAAAAGGAAGGATGCAGCTTGTTTTAGCATCTTTTTCCTTTTCACTTTGTTTTGTTCTCGTCTCTCCCCTTGTAAACTTTTCTCTATCAATAAAATGAAAGTTTTTTTTTTTAAATCTTTGTCTCTGCTCTTTTCTTTTATTTTTCTTTTAAATCCTCCTGGAGAGAGAGAGAAGAAGAAGAAGAAGAAGAAGAAGAAGAAGAAGAAGAAGAAGAAAGAAACCAAATAAATCAATAAATTCCACTGGGAAATATCATAAGACACTAAATTTAATGAAATTGAAATATAAAAAATCCAATACACATGAATAGGTATATAATTACTAGAAAAACAAGAAAATTAATCATAAGAAAAGGAAAGAAGCCAAATAAATCCATAAAATCTGCCCGAAAATATTGTTAGACATTAAATTTGATGATATTTTTTAAAATATAAAAAAGCCAATACACCACCAATGGTAGGACATTTTCACCTAGCAAATAAATCCTTTTATCCGTTACAAATTAACAAATCCTTAAAATATGCGGAAAATACAGTGGACATAATCACATAAATCTTTTTGAAGTCGTTACATAACACACCGGAGCCAAATAAATGTTACATTTAACAAAATAAAAAAGGGTCACAATGGGTAATATACCTAAAAAACAAATAAAACAAAAGAAATATAAATTAAAATTACTTTTGACTTTTACCCAAATTATTCTCATGCTTTGCAATGTTTGGAGTTGAAACAAATTGTTAAGTGTTGTTCTTTTTCAGAATCATGCTAGAAATTTTGTCTTTTATCCCAATTTTCTAAATCTACCCAAAATCAAATTTTAGCAATCATTTACGCAATAACCAAATCTATCTCATCTATAATCAAAATTAACAACATTTTTCAATAATCAAAATGGGTGTCCCAATAATTCTATTGGCTAAAACAAAATATAATAGAATCTTTTCGAATTTTATATAATCTTTAACTCTTATTTTTTTTAAAAGAATAAATAATTTAAAATTTCTTAATTTGTGACTAATCAATGTAATAGCCCCTACAAATTTGATTATTGAAAAAAACATATAACTATTGAAGAGCCCTACACCGTTACTTTTAAAAATTTACTAAATAAATAATCAAAAGTCATTTTGATCATTCAATGTTGGTTATTTCATTGAAAATCAAACAATGATCCCTTATATGAAATATCACATGCTTGAGGCCCCAATCCACAGCCTAGATCTATGCCTTAATTTATAGATGGTGTATATAATAATGGCAAAATTATATTTTCCATAATAATTTTCTAAGGTGGTTGTATATTTTTAACAAAGGTAATAATCTTTAATTTTAGAGAAAGTTTAAATTCATAATTTATCAATTTATCCATTATATTGTATGATTATTATAAATCAATAATATATACAAAAAACTAAATTAATCGAAGTTACAAATTATTATAATCATGTTGTATATAAAAATTACGAACTTCATAGAATTTAATAAAAATTAAGCATACTAATTAAATTAAGGATTAGCTAGCGAAAGTAAATAATTCTTGACAGAAAGTGAGTACTAATTACACGGCAAACTTGGTGTAAAGGAGGAAGGAGCTCCATAATTCTCCGGGGAAGAATCCAACCGGGAAACACAAAAATTACTTGTGAGAACCCTTGATGCGACAAGAAGAAAACTCAAGGAAAAGTAAATTAAAAGAAGATGTATCAGTTAAAAGGTTCAAGGCCCAAACTTTTAACTGGGATACACTGGACAAAGGGCCGGCTAAGTTCAGAACTTACATAATTGGGCTTTTTTAAGATGTTTAAATATAGGTGATACACTTTAAAACAAAGAAGAGTCTAGAAAGTAGAAAGGGTTTTTAGTTAATTCACTATTTAGATTAATCTACTGCGAGTATCTTTAAAGAGATCTTTAAATCTCAAGACTTCGCTTGATAATAACATGAAAAAAAAAGAAATATTTGATTTAGTTAGAAGTTGAAAAAAAAGTTGAGGCATGTGATAAGATACTATTTATTTTATACTTATTTTATGAGTATCTTCAATCCTTCATAATTTTTTGTGAATTTTTTTTTCTTCAACCACCAAAGAAAATTTATCCATTGAAAAAGATACAAAGTAAGAAGACATCTCACCACATGCTTTAACATATTTTCCAACTTCTTTCAAAAATCAACTATTTTTATTTTTCTTTTTCATGTTGTTATCAAACGAACCCTAAATGAAAAAAATAAAAATATTTGACAAGTCATATAAGATTTAGAGCATTTCCGAGATGATCTTCAACTCTGCACCTCACTCTCCAACTTCTCACTTTATGGTTCCGTTTAATAGGAACATGAAAAATGATATTAAAAAAAATAAAAAAAATAAATGATCAACTAATTTGAATGAGAAGATGAAAAATGTGTTGATGAATGTATTAACATTAACTCTTACTTTTTGGCTTTTTTCATAGAAAATTTTATTTAGCTGGTGGGATGATATAGAGGAAATATGGGTATGAGATAGAGAGTTTCTTACCACATCGCTCTACTTATTTTCAATATTTTCACTTAAATTAACTGTTTTTCTTATCATTTTTCATGTGTTATCAAATGGGGCCTACAAGTTTGAAGAGTGAGAATCCCACATTTCAAGTGTTAAAGCATCTCCAAGAGACTGTTCAAGAAATACTCTTCAAAATTATACTTTGTAGACTTACGCGGCATTTTGAAGAACAACTTTTATAATGGGTCTCCAACTCACTTTAACAGACCGTTCAAAATTGATTATTTAAATACTTTTCTTTGATTTTAGTTTGAAAATAAAGCATATTTTTACATTCGTTTTGTAACACATTGAATAAAATAATAAAAATATACATTTGAAGAGTGAGCATCGCCTCTTGGAGCCTAATGAGTGAAGTCATTTTCTTTTATGCATTGGTTAATAAAATAGAAATGTGTCCTACATTTTTTGAATAAATTACTAAAAATATAATATTAACTAAAATAAAATGAAGATAAATTAATGTTTACAACAATTATAATTATTTTGAATACATTAGTAACAGTACATGTAAATTATTGAGATAAATATACTAAGTAAATCTATAATATTTATAAAGAAAGTGAAGATTATCAAATAAGTGTAATTTTTCAATAACAGCTATTACGATAATTTTAAAGTAAATATTACAATGATTTAGTAATAATTTATTTTGTCCTTTAGTTTCAAAAGAAATATTTCGTACTTTTTTAAATAACTAATTATAAATAATATATATATATATATATATAATTGCATGAGTTTCTCGGGCCTTTCTCACAAAATTTTACTATTTTCATATGATACATTTTGAAGGAAAAAATTTCTTTTGATAAACTCGTGGGAAAATTAAAGTAAATCAAAGCGTTTTTCCTTCAGTTATTGGCATTAAGTGTAGGAAAATCAACTTTCCTTCACCTTTCTTTTCTTTTATTGCTTTCCGAACTGGCCTAGACTAATTCTTTTTTCCCATTAATTCATTTAAAAGAGAGAACTTTTAAAGAACACTCCATTCTTGAAATGATGCATTCTTAACTCAAAATCCGAACTAAATATGGGAATCCTTCTTGAATGGAATGTAGTATTATATGAATAATAAAACTTGAATTAAAAGAGTCCTAAAAAAGTTTTGTGAAGCACGTAAGTTTAAATGGTCTTTGTTATTGTGCAAAGCTCATCACTACAGACTCTAGATATAGGCCTTGTAATCTTCTCTTTTGGGATATGATCGAATCAATAAATTTTCATTACAAACTCTAATGTAGGCTTGTTATCTCCTCTTTTGGGCTCTGAATGAATAAATTTTCATCACAAACTCTAGTGTAGCCCTCCATGTTGCTAGCTTCATTCGGAGAGTTTGCCATATATTGCAGTGGGCCAAACACTCGGACCGTGTAGCGGCTACCCAGAAAATGCTGGTCCGTAATGAAACATCAGTTGTCGTACGAAATTTAAAGTATCCTTTGCTGAACTGGAGTTCCAATTAAAGAAAACGTCAATTATCATATGAATCGAAGAACAAATAAGAACTCCAACATAAAAGAAAGTACTAATATTGCTTTTGGATAAGGGTTAACCTGCCCATATATAATATTTCATGTTCCATCAAAATATTATAAAGGGAAGGAAGAGTTCTTTCTGATCCTACAAGTTATACAAATTGAACATGCTGAAAAGAAGATGATATATGAGACAAGACAACCCCCTAGAATATACTATAGTTAAATAAATTGTCTTTACAAAAATTACATCTTCAAGCATAAGGGAGGCTTATCATTTGGCTATCGAGTAACTTTTGTGGATATAAGCTTTCCATCTCCAGTGATTCATCCAGTCAGGCTTCTTAACAAGATTACAAATAACAGTGAAAATGCACTCAAGATCTGGAACAAAAATCTACAAATAACTCACCATATAATTAAACAACTCTTTCTAGATTATGGAGAGGCAAGAACAAGTTACGAGGAATGCAAAACATTCGAAGCAGTATGAACTAGAATCCAACTCAAATTCATAACACAAACGAACTTTTGGTGTGACGCCCTGCGAGTGATGGAGTACTCCCTTAGGGGAGGAATTGTAGCTCAAAGGGGGCATCCCACATCGGAAAGTGGGGGATCCTTGGAAACCCATATAAGTAAGATATGGTCGCTAATTAAGTACGAGGCCTTTTGGGTAGCTCACTGGCTTCAGATCCCATAAGAACTCCGAAGTTAAGCGAGTAGCTGGCCAGAGCAATCCCAGGATGGGTGACCCCCTGGGAAGCTGGTCGTGAGCTCCCGAAAACAAATCCGTGCGGGTGAGTGGGACCATGTAGCCCAAAGCGGACAATATCGTACTGAGGTGGGACCGGGTCGTTACAAATGGTATCAGAGCGGACCCCGCAGAGTACGGTGTGTCGACGAGGACGTCGATTCCCTTGGGGGGAAGGATGTGACGCCCTGCGAGTGATGGAGTACTCCCTTAGGGGAGGAATTGTAGCTCAAAGGGGGCATCCCACATCGGAAAGTGGGGGATCCTTGGAAACCCATATAAGTAAGATATGGTCGCTAATTAAGTACGAGGCCTTTTGGGTAGCTCACTAGCTTCGGATCCCATAAGAACTCCGAAGTTAAGCGAGTAGCTGGCCAGAGCAATCCCAGGATGGGTGACCCCCTGGGAAGCTGGTCGTGAGCTCCCGAAAACAAATCCGTGCGGGTGAGTGGGACCATGTAGCCCAAAGCGGAAAATATCGTACTGAGGTGGGACCGGGTCGTTACATTTGGCCATTATGAAAAATTGCTATTTCTAACACACTGTGGTTTGGAAAAACAAATGGCAGATATATACAAGAATAAGTAAAGATGAGCACTGGAAAATACCATCAGCAATAGTATCACCTAAAAAGTAGAATAACTATGATAATCTCAACTAGCTATTACATAAGATTTGACCCTCCTTTACGAGCGTAGAAGATGAGAACAGTTTGAAGTATATCATTGCATGTAACCCAGTCCGTAAGTGTCCCCCGTACTACAGTTTACTTCTCAATCAAGCATATATATGGTTAACAAGGCCAAAGAAGGTCCTAAGTGGGGTACTCAGTCTCACAATAGCCATGAGAATCATACGAAATCGTGTTAAATTTCTGTTAATAATGTTTGCAAGCAAACAATTTCACCTTTTATCCTTGGTACTTTCTTAATTCAAGATTGTTTTTACTTAAAACGTATAGTTTCTAAGATGATATTCGCATCCAAAATTCGAGGAAAATTTAGCAAAAGGATTTATAGTGGGAGCTTGATCTTTCTCGGATGCCTTAAAAAATACTAAGTCGTCAGAGCTAAGCATTGAGGAGGCCAAATCCAACCATCTGCCTGCTATCACGCAGTTCTGAGCCTCAACACATAAACTAGTTACTTGTGGCTCCGCTATCTGCGAATTAAAGCCAAAAATTTTATCACAGCAAATATAACAACATCAATTTAAGCACAAAATGGAAAGGGGAGAAAACTATATATGCATAACAAATTAGAATGAGTGCAACAGCAATCAAATATATGCGTATGTAAACATGTAAAACACAACTTCACACACAATCACAATCGAAACCACTAGAATAAATAACAAATTTTGGGATTTTCCCTATGCTTTACCTAGTTATTGCAAAATTTGTTGTCCAACCCCCTTCTCCCCAATCTCTGTAAAAAGAACAGAAATAATAAAATTTGTTTTGTCAGATTTTTGGATTTTCAATATTACCCTTAGGACATTTCCATGGGTATTGAAATAAGTTAATTTTAACAATTTTGACCATGCACGGATCCAAAATGGTAACTGTAAGGTAAATATAGAATCGGACAAATATATACCTTAGCCATGTTCATGGTGTCATGTGATGTAAGTCCATACTCATTTCATCATCTTTATTTTTATTATTTTTTATAAATATCCTCAAACCATGTTCATTATGTCGTCCGAGGGGAACACTTAGATGACATTCTGTGCTTAGACACTTTTTTGATTATTTTGTGCTGTTGAGATGCAACCTTTTGGTGGAAGAGCTAGACCATGTTCAATCCATCTTCTGTGGCATTTTTACCAGTTTCTTTCTCTTTTTCAGTGCAAATTCATTACAAATGGTTAGCTAAATTTAACAAGTTAGCCTACCTTTTTAGCATAACCAGTGGAGATGGCCTCACGTGTGGCAAACCAAATATACCAAGCAAGCGTGGCAAACATAGCCGAGTTCTAGCTCTCACCCGACTGAACTAAAGAAGCACAAAGGTTACCAAAATCTCCCCAACTGGGAGAATTATGTGTGAGACTGGCAAGGCATGAAGCATTCCAGATTTCTTGCACGCTCGGGCACGACCACAATGCGTGGTAAACTGTTTCACACTTCGACTTACAGCGGGGACACAGAGTACTCGAAATCACTCTCTTCTCAAAGAGAGTCATACATGTAGGCAATAAATTTGACGAAGCTCGCCATAGAAACACACGAATCTTATTGGGGAGTCTAAGATTCCAAAGAGCTTTCCACCATACACCCAAGGAGAGAGATGACGATGAGACCAAATTACCCACCAGCCGAGCAGCCCGATAACCACTACGGACTGAGTATTCCCCAGACGAATCGAAATGCCAGACCAGGATGTCTTCCCTGGCTCTCGACCCCATTGGAATTCTTAAGATATCTTGCACCTCGCCTTCAAGGAACCATTCCCTAACCTTTACCTCATTCCATGAACCCGAAGGGAGGATTAACTCACTGAGCTTTGCCTCCATGTTCGCTCCCCCCGGGGCCCAAGGTTTAAAGGACCAGGGCCTAGGAACCCACCGATCTCGGAATGCCAAGATATTGTCACTGTTACCGACTCTCCAACGAATACCTTGCAAAATAAGCGACCGACCCCACCAAATCCCACGCCATAAAAGAGACCCCTTCTTGCGAACCCCTTCATCAAGGAAATTGCATGTAGGAAAGTACTTCCCCTTCAGGAACCGAGCAAGAAGAGAATCTGGCTCTTTGAACAATCTCCAGCCCACCTTGGCCAACATGGCTTGGTTAAAAGCACTCAACTCCTTAAATCCCATTCCGCCTGCAGCCTTAGGAACACATAATCTTTCCCACGAGGCCCAATGAATTCTCTTCTGATTCCCATACGATCCCCACCAAAAATTCGCAAATAAGGAGTGAAGCTCTCGACAGAGGTATTCGGGAAACCGGATACATGACATTAAATAATTTGGAATAGCTTGTAAAACAGCTTTAATCAGGATCTCTTTCCCTCCTCTAGAGAACTCACAGCTCCGCCATCCTCTAATCTTCTTTAGAACACGCTCCTTAATATCGTTTGACATCATCCTTTTGCTGCGGCCAAAACAGAGAGGCATTCCCAAATACTTATCAAATCGAGGAACCAGCTTTATCCCAGCCGCACGAGCACACGCCCTCCGCTTACGGGAGTTAAAATTCGGACTGCACACCAAACTTGACTTATCAAAATTAACCCATTGCCCGGACGCTTCCTCAAACCTCTCCAACAGAACCCGAAGAACCCTACACTGATGAGTATCTCCTTTCCAAAATATCAAACTATCGTCAACAAAAAACAGGTGAGCAGTTTCAGCCCACCTCTTGCGATATTAAAACCTTCTAAAGCTCGGGAGTTCACCGCCTCCCTAATCAAACCATCGAGACCCTCGGAGCATAATAAAAAAAGGTATGGAGATAGCGGATCCCCCTGACGAATACCTCGCTGTGGCCTAAGGAACCCTGTACAGTTTCCATTCAAAATGAAGGAATATGTAACTGAAGACACGCACTCCATTACCCAAGAAATCAACTGCTCACAAAAACCCAAGTGTGACATAATCGCACGCAGAAAGTTCCATTCAACTCTATTGTATGCTTTACTCATATCAAGCTTAGCAGCCATTAACCTCGCTTCGCCTGTTTTTTTCTTATGCAAAAAATTCAACGATTCGAAAGCCATAATTACATTATCAATGATCAAGCGGCCCGAAACAAAAGCACTCTGATTCGGCGAAATAATACTCGGCAATATCTGTTTTAATCTATTAGACATTACCTTCGATATAATTTATACGTCACATTGCATAAATTAATAGGCCGAAATTCAGATAAAGACACGGGCTGAGCTACTTTAGGTATCAACACAATATTTATATTATTTAAAGCAGCTAACGAGATACCTGAATGAAAAAACTCACGGCATAGGCTCACAATATCATGTCGAACGACGTGCCAATATTTTTGGAAAAAAATCAGAGGAAAACCGTCCGGACCCGGGGATTTGGTCGGTCCCATCTGAAAGAGAGCAACTCTAACCTCCTCCTCAGACACATCGGCACAAAGCTCCCTATTCATTGCCTCCGTAACTCGCGCTTCGACACATCTCGTAACCCGCTCCATCAAAACCTCAGAAGGGTGGGACGTCGAAAATAATTCTCCAAAATAATCCTCTGCAACTCTCATCATCGCGGTCAACGAGAACTGCAAAATCCCTGTTGAATCCTTCAAACCATCTATAGTATTTTTGTGTTTCCTACGAGAAGCCCGCAGATGAAAGTACTTAGTATTACGGTCCCCCTCCTTCAACCACTCCGCCTTGCCTCGCTGTTGCCAATAGATCTCCTCCTGGTCAAGCAAATCCGCCACCTCTCGCTCCAAGTCTTTAATTCGAACGAATGACTCATCGTCAATTCGGCTAGACCAAGCATTTTCAAGTAACAGCTGTTTCTCCTTCAACCGAGTAGAAAAGCCCCAAAATGACTGCCGGTCCCACACTCTCAACTCCTTAGAACACTCTAGGATGCCCTTCTGTACCCGAGATAGCGCTGGCAACCCCTGCGTATCACCCCGAGTCCAAGAAGAAGACACAATCTCAGCACACTCTCCATACCTTATCCATGCTTTCTCAAAGAAAAACCGGCCACGCCGCCTCGAGTTCAGAGCCCCCTAGCCTGAGACCCCTCCTTCCAAGTAACGGCCAACATACGATGATCCGAGAACCCGAAGCCCAGATGAGTAATCCTAGCGTGCAGAAACAGAGCTTTCCAGCTATCCGTGCACACCCCTCTGTCCAATCTTTCCATAATCGCATTATCACCCCAACCACGTCTCCAAGTGAATTCAGGACCGAAATAACCCAAATCCACTAAAGAACAATCTGCCAATGCCTCTGAGAATGATGCCATTTGTTGAAAGGGTCGAGAATTACCCCCCGTTTCTCATGACCACTCAACACCTCATTAAAGTCCCCTACACATAACCACGAAAGTAAGCACTGGCCCGACAGCTGACGAAGCAGGTCCCAAGAACGAAATCGGAGCTGCGTTGCCGGTTGACCATAGAATCCCGTAAACCTCCACGACATCCCAACCTTATCCGAAATACAAGCGTCTATATGAGAGGATGAAAACGACCGAATACCCACCTCCAAATCCTCATTCCAAAATAGCGACAGGCCACCCGTTAAGCCCTCCCGATCAACTGCAAAGCAATTCTGAAAATTAAGACAAACACGAAACCCATCTAACTGAGACACCAACATTTTGGTTTCCATCAAGAAAACCACATCAGGAGCTTTAAAAGACACCATTTTTCGAAGTGATGCGAATGCCTGGGGGTTCCCAAGCCCCCGAACATTCCAACTTAATAGATTCATTGGGCTCGGCGGGACTGCTCCGCAGTCATCGCCATTGAAGAAATAATACCACCTGCCAACAAATTAGTGTCTCCCTGTACCGTCTCCCTTGCACGCTTACTCCCATTCCCGGTCTCCACAGGGTCACCCGCCCTTTTTACACGAACCACAGAATCGTGCAATATCATAGGCGAATCCCCACCATTGACAACCCGTTTTTTCCTCCTACCAACCTTCGGCACTTCCTTTTTACGTGTCCTATCATCCTTCGGCCCCACAAATTTTCCCACGTGAAACTGCTCAACCCCGCCCAGCCGAACGGTGGTCCCCAATGCATCTCTTCGACCCCAACCCTCCAGCACTGCATTCGGATCAACTACCAGCACGCCACTGCCTATACCCACAGGCATTACCGAAAGTTCCTGGCTAGTACAATGGTTATCAGAAGCAATTGGAACGTCTACCAGGCCATGCATATCAGTAGCCGGATGCAACCGTGCGGGGGGTTGCACTTCCTCACTATGAACTGGTCGAGCCGCCGACGAATAACTACTAGAGGAACCATTCAGATCCTCTCTCTTTTTAGCAGAACTTTCCCGAGACACAGAACTACTAGCCCGTAACCAAGAACCATAAGGGCGTTTCCCACCCCGACCCTCCGGCGACAAGTTCAGGAAAACAGGACAGTCTTTGAAGCCATGGCCAATCCGACCACATTCAAAACAGAAATCAGGCAACCTTTCGTCTGAAATCGGAATCCACATAGGAGATATGTTATTCGGCAAACCCACTGTGACTCCACGTTTAAGGGGTTTCAAAATATCGACGTCCACGCGGACCCGAAGAAACTTACCGAGGCAATCACCATTCAGACCCACATCCACATCTACTACCTTACCAAGCTTACCGCCAATCAACGAGGCAATTTCCCGTGAGCGACATAGAAAAGGGAGATTGTATAGGCCTACCCAGAATTTCGCAACAGAAAACTGCATGGCCGACGGTTGGATCGTGCCATCGATAGGTTGAATGATCATTAAAGAGTGCTCAAAATTCCATGGGCCTTTTCGCAACACCCACTCACTGTCCTGTTCCGAGTTGAAAGTGAAAGAAAAGGTATTCTGCCCCACCTCCGCAATAGAAAAATCCTTACCCCACGCTTTACGCATCGTAGCCCTAAGACCTTCTTTACTCGTCTGCTTGGTCGGCAGAATTTTCCTCAGCAACACCAACGATTCCACGCCCTTATTCTTGCTCAGCAAGTCAGCGTCAACCACCGTCATATCTTTTTCCTCCTCCGTCAGGGATACTGCCCTCATTAAGTTCTCAATATCGATGTCTTCCATATACAATAAGAGGCCCACAAACAAAACTGCAATCGTTGAAAATCACACAACAACTTGGACAGAAAAAAGAAAGAAAGAAAAGCACCCTAACAACGCACAGCGAGGTAGGGGAAAAGAAACCCTAGACGGAAGCTAGAGAGATAAAACTCTCATAAGGAGCCCTAGAGAGAGAATTGGTATGAAAGCAATGCATCTTTAATCCTTTATCTCATATTTCTAAACCTACACCAAATGCATAATCAAATTTTAACAATCATTTAACCGATAACCAAATCTACCTCATCTACAATCAAAATTAACAACATTTTTCAATAATCAAAACGGGTGTCCAAATAATGGTGCAAAATATAAGAGATTCTTTTTAAATTTTAGATATTTTTTAACTCTTTTTTTTAATTTAATTTAATCATAATCCATTTTGATTATTCAATTTTGGTTATTCCAACGAAAATCAAACAATGGTCCCTTATATGAAATGTCACATGCTTAATCACATGGGCCCCAATCCCCAACCTAGATCTATGCCTTAATTTAAAGATGGTGTATAATTTTAATGAAGGTAAAATTGTTTTCGCCATAATAATTTTCTAAGGTTGTTGTATATTTGTAACAAAGGTAATAATCTTTTTAGAGAAGTTCAAATTCATAATTTATCAATCTATCTGTTTTAGTAAATAATGATTATAAATCAATAATATATATATAAACTAAATTAATCGAAGTTACAAATTATTATAATCATGTTGTATATAAAAATTACGAGCCTTATAAAATTTAATGAAAATTAAGTATATTAATTTAATTAAGGATCAGTTAGTGAAAGTAAAGTAAAAAAGCTTTTGATATAAAGAATACTAATTAAACATAAATGTGAGTAGGCCCTCCTCCGTAATTCTCCAAGAAATAATCCAACGAGCAAACACAAAAATTACTTTTGAGGACCCATGATCCGACAAGAAGAAAACCTAGGGAAAAATAACTTAAAAGAAGATGGATCAGTTCAGAGGTTTCAAGGCCCAAACTTTTAATTAGAATACATTGAACAATGGGCCAACAAAGTTCAAACCTCGCATGCTTGGACTTTTTTAAGATGGTTAAATATGGGTGTTGCACTTTAAAACAAGGAATAGTCTAAAAAGTAGAAAGGATTTTTAGTTAATTAACTATCTAAATTACTCTACTACGAGCATCTTTAAAGAGATCTTTAAATCTTAAATGAAAAAATATTTGATAAGTCATATAAGATTTAGAATATCTCCAAAAGGCTCTTCGACTTCTTATTTTACGGTTCCATTTGATAGGAACACAAAAAATGATATATATATATATAAACAATCAATTAATTTGAATGGGAAGATGGAAAATATAAGGGGTGTGTGACGCCACAAAAATATCGTGTTGTGTTAACCTAAGTGCAGATCCGTCAAATTGTAATAAAGTCACGGTAGTCCAAGTATCGATTTACAGGAATAGTTGAAAAGAAATGAAATGGATCACAAATTTACGATTTTCTAATTTTGTAAAATTATTGTTTATAAAAGAACATAAAAGTAAAACGGTTGTAACAAAATTAAGAAAGCACTAAAGTTTATGGAAGTTGCTTGCGATATAAGAAATAGCGATTACTATCTCATACAAAAATTTCAAAACAACATTTTTGGGAATAGTGAATGTGGTATATCCCTTAATAGTAAAGGGTGCGAAGCTACAACTCATTTTTTGATTTTGAGCTATCAACAGGGAATATAACAAGATTCCACCAAGTATGAATTTATCAAGAGTATCTCTTAACAACGGGTGTGAAGCGAAGCAACTCATTCCCGATAAAGCTAATCTGAAATAGTGATGATTAATTCACCACAAAAAGGTTTAACATTAAGCATGTATTCAAAATCTCATGATTTAAATGAATGAAAATTAAATGATAAATCCTTACAATGAAACGAAATGAAGTTTATGGCATAAATTCGTTAACTAATCAATTATCACCCAAGTAAGACAATAAATAATCTAAATAACACATAAAGTGTATAAAGCGCTCAAAATATCATCAAGTAAATCAAAGATTTAACATAGCAAATTTATGTTTTATCTAAGGATCTTCAAGAACTCATTGTAATCTCTACAAAGAGATGAATAATTCGAAAGATCTATAGACAAAGAAAAGTTGCTACAAGCTTTCAAGAACTATGCAAGTATATTATATTTCCATTTATGTATAAGAACTATAAGATACAAATGCATGTGAAGTCTAATCATCATATAAAAATACCTAGAAAGCTTGTAGAATGGTTGATTTGGAAAGGAAAAGGATTTACAACTATTTAACAATATTTAAACATGATTTAAGATACTAATTACCATAAATTATATAGCAATTAACTTATGTAACCATAGCAAAAAGACTATTCCATTTTAATTGTGTAGACACCCCGATCCGTGACTCCCGCAAGAACCCTAACGACCTCGAGAACTACTGTTTTTTGAAGTCCAGGACCCACCCGAGCACCCGAAACTACCCCGAAAGGGTTTTGTTGGCCAACAACCTGTTTTTAAGTGGGATTGTCCGCACGACATATCTGTATGTCGCGAGACAATCACTGATATGTCGCGCGACAATCACTCCTTTTTGCACGACAAATCCTTCTGACCCCGACCAGGCCACTCTCTAATAAATCAATCTGTCAGTAACATCAGCTTCACCGTTTGTCGCGCGACATTGGACACAGTGATTGCGCGACATATGCCTCTTTTTGGTAAGTGTCAGCGCGACAATCTTCAGCAGTATAAATAGGCCAACACCCCCCAAAGGTTCAAGGACAACAACTTGGGATTAAAGAATTATTGGCTTATATCTTATCTTCTAGTCTTTCATCAAGCATTCTCGATTCTCGTCTTATTTATGAAGAATTATCGAATCTATTTCCGACACTCGACGGTGTCCCGTCTCTGGAATCGAATTCTCGAAAAATATCTGAAGAAGGAAAAGATTATTATCGCCGAAAATCTCTCCGCCATATTATATAATCTCTCTTATTATTATTCTCGTCGGGAAGGTAAAGAAAGTCTCTTCTAGTATTTAACATTAAATATCTGTGTACTTGTTTTATTTCTGTTGTTTTGTCCACGTTTTATTTGAACAAACTTATTGCCAAGTTACAAATAGTCTACCGTTTTCAAAAGAAAAGACCCTGATAAAACCATTTGCAAAACCAGAAGAGTAAGTACATTATCATCCGGATAAAATTCTATTTTCAAAACCCGGACCGGTAAAACTTACTTAGGAATTAAAGACTCGGTATATCCTATCTGTTTCATAGATTATGATATGTCTGGTAGAACTCCCCTCAAGAGTTCCAATTCCATATTGAATTAGTTCTGATACAAGATCCAACACATTTTTCGAAACAAGTCAAAACCAGAGAAAAATCGTCGTTATCTGAGAAATAACACGGTAAAACTCCATCTAAAGTAAAACGACTCTTGTCACTTACATTTATCTTTCCTAAAACTAAACATTGGATCTCGGAACACATAGGTTTTCATCCCTTTCTCCGTTTTTCCAAAATTAGGGTTTTCACTTGGAAAGTAGTAGACTGTCAGTAAAAGCATCCAAGTTTTTCAACATAAAATAAACATATAAGACCACTAGAGACCGAAAGGGCGGAATGGGTGCTTAACACCTTCCCAAACCGTAATATAGTTTCCGAACCCTATAGAATCCTGGTTTCGCAAACAAATGTGTAAAGAAAGGCTTGTCTGTAGCCATTCCTCTTACACAACCATTTTGTCCGTTTTCTCGTAAAACGTACTGGCGACTCTGAATGAACCCTTTTGCATATAGAAATAGAACATAGGAACACCTGATGTGAACCATCAACCAAGATACTCCAGCAAAAGGAACGACAAAATCCGTTCTGACGTTTCAGACGCCCAAACAACGGGGACGAGACCCGGGGGTCGCATTTGCGGATTCTCACAAATTGTAACAATAACAATTATAAAAGAAGAATTCATTCTTAAAAAGATTGTAACTTAAAAGATGAAGGAGAAAAATACAAGAGCTCTCAACTATTTTTCTCTCCTAATTCTTTACAATCCAAGATATCTTAGCCAACAAGCTAAGAATTAATATATATGTATATATATACTAAAATTTTACAAAAAATATCTAATTAAATATCTAAAATAACCTAAACTAGTAAAATAGCCTAAAAGTGGTGTGAAAATGCCAAATAGACAGGGCATCCAACAGACTTCCATAATCAATTATAAATGTTAAATATTAAAGGAACAACCAGCAGACTTCCATACTTTCATTTAAGATCAATCATTTGAAGAACATTGCTTTCCATATCTATAAACACATAAAACAACTACAGAAACACACTAACTCAGGCTATATTAAATACAAAACATGCTAAGGCATTAATCGCAAGATACGTCAATAATTAAGGAAAGGTAATGATTTAAACGCGACAAACAACTCCGAAAACATCATATGACTGGCAATATTATGCGTTTATCAGTGAAGTAACATTAACTTTTACTTTTTGTTCTTTTTTCATGGAATTTTTTTCTTCTGGTGGTGGTGAAGAAATTTTTCCATAAATTTATAAAGGATGATGGAGGAAATATAAGTATGAGAAGGAGAGCATCTCACCTCATCATTCAACTTATTTTCCATCTTCTTACCCAAATTAATTGTTTTTCTTGTCATTGTCATGTGCTATCAAATGGAACCTACAAGTTTGAAGAGTGAAAACCGCACTTTTCAAGTGTTAAAGTATCTCCAAGAGGTTGTTCAAGAGATACTCTTCAAAATTGTACTTTGCAGACTTGCATGGCATTTTGAAGAGCAACATTTGTAATGGTCTCCAACTCATTTCAAGAAACTCTTCAAACTTGATTATTTAAATATTTTCCTTTACTTTTACTTTGAAAGTAAAGCACATTTTTACATTGGTATGCTAACACATTGAATAAAATAATAAAAAGATACATTTGAAGAGTGAGCATCGCCTCTTGGAGCCTAATGAGTGAAGGAAAAAGAAAGTCATTTTCCTGTATGCATTGGTTTGCGATAAAATAGAAATATAAATGTGTTATGTTTGTGTCACAAGTAATTATTAAGTTAATAAAATATAATAACAAATTATTAAAAATATAATATTAACTAAAAAAAAGATATGTTTATTCAAATTATAGGAAAACTAAAATGATGCAATACGCATTACATAAATTAGTGTTTACAATAATTATAATTATTTTATAAGTGTAATTTTCCAATAACAATTATTATGATAATTTTAAAATAAATAATAGCTTTTAACTCGTGCGATGCACAGGCGTATTTATAAATATTACATTTTTGCTTTATTAGATGGACTCTTTAATTTCACGCTTATAATGTAATTATCATTAAGTATAATTAAAAAAAAACGACTCTAGAAAAGAAACTTAAGTTAACTAATAGTTTGGGAACATACTGTTAAATCTTAATTAAGCTAAGGTGTTTTTCATAAACAATATTCGACATTTCTTAAGGAACAACAATTAAAAATTTTATATTTAACATACACACAAATTAA